>JAGXOD010000095.1:497500-671469 GCA_020368025.1 Brachyhypopomus occidentalis
GGCTTGAAAATATCTGCAGAAACACACTCGCGCAAAAAAAAGAATGGATGACAAGATGAATAACGCTGAATAGAGGGAGAAAGTGGAAGTGCTAAATAAATCAATCTTCTCTCATCACAGCAGCAGTGAGTGTAAATGGAAAGAAAGAATCGCTCTGGGGACACATTAGGCACACAGCGATAATTGCTAACCTGGGAGTGTTAGCAGGCCTCAGTGCATGTGTGTGTGTGTGTGTGTGTGTGTGTGTGGCTGAGGTGTTTTTCTTCACATGTTCAGTATTCTGGACTTTCTCCTTCCTTGTCACCGTGTGTTTGCACACTTTGGTTTTATGCGCTGAGTTGTGCCCACAGGCTCTCAGCTTCAAGTGTGAGATTCTTTCTTTAGTCCTTTGGCCGCAGACCCCTGAACCCTGACCCTTTCTTTTTCCCATGTCTTTAAAACTAGACACCCAAGCACTCTTTGAGCCTTAAACACACACACACATACATACAGTACTCATTTGCACTTACAAACACACACACACACACCAATACAGTCATGTGTTTGATGGTTAGAGAAGTTGTAAGTTCCCATGATAAGCGATGGCTATCATCCAGACCGTGGCAGTGTGAGGGAAGATGAGCAGTTCCACACTGATGTGGGCGTGGCCAGTGTTGCCACACCAATGTGTGGAGAAAGGAAGGGTTGAGAAGGATGGAGGCGAGAAAGAACAAAACACAAATTAACCATAAACATAAATCAGAAGAAACAGCTTCCTTATCTCCCTCGAGAGAGAGACCTCTCTCTCTTTCTCTCTCTCCCCCTCTCTCCCTCTCTCTCTCTCTCTCTCTCTCTCTCCCTGAGAGTTTGTGTATACTGTAACTGATGCGTATAGCCAGGATCATGTGGTGACGCTCTAAAAACAAACTGCTGAGATCAGTTCTCTTCAGCCAGTGGTGTCCTGTATGCTGAAGAACATAATTGAACTTAAATGTTGATCACAACTACTTCTACTTCACGCTTGTTTCATTTGAATGGCTAAACCCAACATTTGGTTTCTTTTCCTTTAGATCCAGCCCCTTAATGGTCCAGTAAGGGGGGGAACCCTTCTCACCGTGCAGGGTAGGAACCTTGGGAGTAGGGCCGAGGAGGTGGAGGTAGCTATTGGGGATGTACCCTGCCACCTGATACCAGATCGCTACACTGTTTCAACTGAGTGAGTCCCCCATGCACACACATGCAGTCTATCTGTAGAATTGAGTTGCATTACAGTACTGTATATGTACAGCTGGTTACAATGCAAATCTCTGAAACTGAATATGTATGAAGATACTGAATATGTATGAAGTTACACAGTTACACACAGTACAATAAGCAAGTTAAAAATACTTCACTTTGCCTCCCAGATGTATTTTGCTTTCAGAGTGATTTAGAAAAGCCCCTTAATTGTGTAAGGGTAGATGTGTAAGCTTTACATGACCTTGTTTAAAAAAAGTGTCAAAATCCATGTGTCCACTTACCAAAACCATATGGCAGATTATTAATCATGAACTCACAAATCGCTTGAAGGAAACAATTTCCTCATGTTTGTATAATGTACAACATGGCAACTTTAACCTTTCTGTCGACATTTTGCCACAAAGTGCCTCTGCGAATCAGATTTCAATCATTGTGAGGTCACCATGACAAGCAGCAGGGGGATTGGCTGACTGGTATAAGGTGATGATGGTGACTGTGGTTTCCATACAGTAGTGAACCCAGTGGAGTGGAAATCCCCAAACCCACAGACATCACACAGCCTAAAGTGGTGACACACATCTGTGTGTCTGCCAGTCTGGGGACAGGTGTCCAATATCTCACAGTGTATTCTAAAAAAACATATCGAGGAAGAAAGGCTTTAAAAGTAAAACTCAATAGGAAAGAAAATTGCACATGTATGCACACACACACACACACACTAGGTATGTGTGTGTGTATCTTGTTCATTTTCTTGTCAGTTGGAAAGGTGTGTGTGTGTGTTTGTTTGTGTGTGAATGTGTGCATAGACCAATAGTCAGGGTACCCTAGGGTACAGGTGTTTTTTATTACTAAATCATATTGGTATTTGCCAACTTGCAGCTGTGTAAATGCACACACACACACACACACACAGTGCAATTGGGACTGAGGTCATTATGTCTTAATCAGGGTGTTAAAACAAATAATCACTGTCTGTCATAAATGTATGTGTGTATGTGCATGTGTGTGTGTGGTTTAGGTTGGTGTGTGAGACTGGGGTCTCTTCAAAAGTAGTGTCAAACAAGGTTGAAGTCAGAGTCAATAGAAACGCCATGGGTCATTCAAAGGAGGCCTTCTCATATGTGGTAAGCCCTTTCTCTCTCTCTCTCTCTCTCCCCCCTCCTCTCTCTCTCCCTCCCACTCTCTCTCTCTCCCTCTCTCTCTTTCTCTCTCTCTCTCCCTCTCCTTTTTCTGTCATTGTAGTGTCCTTCTCACAGTCAGTGTTCATGCCTCAGCCTGTTTGAACATATCTGGTCCCTTCGCTGTTCTGCTGTCATCACTAGGCGCTCCTGCTGGGTCTGTCCTCCTGTCCACCTGTCCTCCTGTCCTCCTGTCCTTCATCCATGTCTCAGGCGTTGGCAAACTCTCTTTCTCTCTCAATCACTTGCTCTCTCCCTTCAACACTCTCTCCCTCTATCCATCCCTTCCCCTCCCTCCATCTCTCTCTCTCATTCTCTCTGTCCCTGATTGTGTGTCCCCTGTGTTGAACACTAACAAATGCTGATGATATTCAGGCACACCCGTATGTTCGAAAAGTCCAAAGAAAAAATAAACAGTCCTGTGTGTGTGTGTGTGTGTATGATGGGGCTGCTGAAATAAAAATTGCTACTCAGAACTACATCAAAGCCCTTTGCTTTGAAAACAGGATGGTTTTCTTAATATCTCAGCTGGTTAAATTAAGGTTTAAATAAAAGAAATTTAAAATGTGCTCGAGCATAGCTGTTAGCTGAACCCGTGCCAAAGCACTGCTTGACCCGACCCCTCCTCACAGTAAAGTGTCACAGTGAAGCGCCTACAGAGCCCATGGAAATTCCCTACACAAAGGAAGCTGATCTCAGATCAGTGAGACTCTTTCTTGGTGGCATTGGCTTCGATTGGGAGACATGCAGCCGAGTCTGACCTGAGGTCAGAATCACGAGAGCTCAGGCTGAGCTTGTTGTTCGGTGACTGAGGGAAGAGGGGATTTCTCCAGCATTGTTGTACTGGAATGTCCGTACACAGTCTAGTGGCTGGAGTGAATCACTTGGTGTTTCCCAGTGTGAGGTTGCTGGTTGTGCAGGGGTGGTGTTCGCGTGTGTGTGTGTGTGTGTGTGTGTGTGTGTGTGTGTGTGTGTGGGTGCGTGCGTGTTGGGGCTTAGACACAGTCTGTAGAGAGAAGGAAAGCGAGAGGGAAAGGAAGAGATGGCCAGCAGAGTAAAGGATGTTGGCCTCTCCTTCCTCACACACACCCTGCGCTCAGGAAACATCTGCCTCTGTGAGCCCCTTCACACACTCTCACACACCTACTCCTTCTCTGTCAGATAGCTTACAGTGACAATATGTTTTTACATCCTCTACTTGACCTGAGCTTTTACATTCACACAAACACACACACGTTTTTTGAAGAGGCCTCAGTCTCGCACTCCAACCTAAAGCACACACACACACACACACACACACACACACACATAGACATAGCAACATGAAATCCCCCACTTCAGCTCCAAAGCTCTATCCCTCACAATAATTCTTAGGCACTTAAGTACACACACTCACACACATACACACACACACGCACAGTTTGGACAAAACTGATAATTTAGGTTGAGAATTGTATGCTTTTGCACATATACACACATACACACACACATGCATACACAGGATGTGATGTAATTTGGATGTTGGAGTTTCCTTTATGTTTGTTTGCCTAAATAGGGTTTCCAGAAGATGTCTGCAACACAACGTGTGTTGCTGAGAGGAGTGTGTGTGTGTGTGTGTGTGTGTGTGTGTGTGTGTGTGTGTGTGTGTGTGTGTGTGTGTGTGTGTGTGTGTGTGTGTGTGCGCGCGCGCGTGTGTGTGTACATGAATGTGTGATATTTGAACATCTGCACCCTTGGCATGGGACCTTCACAGCATGTTCATTTTGAATGACAGTACAGACCAGCACCATGGATACTAAGGATACTGTTAGGCAGACTCATCTGTTCAGAGGGAAACCTTCAGAGACACACAGACGGATACACACACACACACACACACACACACAAGGCAATAAGTAGTAGCTTATCTGTAACTTTATGTGAAAACTGTGTTTTTAAAATTACTACCTCTTTCCAAATGACTTTATTTCAAGTCACAGTTTTTCTGTCCAATTCATTTCTGCTTTTCTCTCTTATCACTGTGGTTTCCTATCATGTCTTCATTTCGTTCTGAAATTTCCCATCATGCTACGCTGCTCGTACCTCTCCTCCTCTTCTCTAGATTACTTTATTTCACTCGATGCTAATCAGCTGTGCTCCGGCACTGAACTGTGTTAGAGTAACTGGCTTAAAACAGAGACGTGCATGCGCGAGTGTCAGGCTCACAGGGTGCTGCCTGCAGGAGCCCAGGGTGGACGAGCTGATGCCCAGATACGGGCCCCTGGCTGGGGGCACCCGACTCACCATCAGGGGGACGTCCCTGGAGGCTGGATCTGCTGTTAAAGTAAAGGTTAATGCCACTCAGGACTGCGAAATTGACAGGTGTGTATGTGTGTGTGTTAAGAACAAAAGAGTTGTGGGGGTTATGTTGTGGGAAGATGCTTATGTTGAGTGAGTGTGTGTGTGTGTGTGTGTGTTTGTGTGTGTGGTATGGTGCTTGAATATGTTTTATTAGACTACAGCTGTATTTCTTATTATAGAATGGAATCTAGTCTATAACCATGACATCAACGACATGAAACATGATCCTTTGTTTCACAGGCTATCTGGCGATGTCATCGAGTGTGTAATGCCGCGAGCTGTTCCTGAGCTTGTGGACAACGTGACAGTGTGTGTGGAGTATGATGGGATGCCATGCGAGAGGCAACTCGGTGGGGTGTTCTTCTATGAAAAGAATCCCACAATCAGCACTGTTAAACCTAACAAAAGCTACCTCAGGTGAGGTCCACACACACACACACACACACACATACACACTCTCATGCCACTGCAAACAGAATTTGCAAGCTAAGGAGATACAGTTGGTGACCATAAATCTCTGTGTGTGTGTGTGTGCGCGCGAACATGTGTGTTTCAGTGGTGGACGTGTTATCTCTGTGATTGGTCAAGGTTTTCATCTGGTCCAGACAGCCAAAATGGATGTAGTGGACGTTGGTGAAATAGTAAGAGCCTATTTGTTTGTGTTGACAAATATCAATGTTTCTCCTTCACAGTGATATTTAGGCCATTTGTATAGTCAATTATATTTGCTGTCTGTGATCCCTAATCCATGAGAATTTGTAATGGTGTAGAGGTCAAAAATGGATGTTATTGGTTATATGGTTTATTGGTGACCCAGAGTCATATGACATGTGCTTTCTGATTGGTAGGTTTGCTCTGTGTCGTCACCAACTCTCATTCGCTGCCACTCCCCTGCTGCCAGCCAATCACAGCAGGTCATGGTTCAGTTCTACTTGAATGGAATTTTGTACAGAGGGGATGGCCACACCTCCTCAGGCCTGGATGACAGTGAGGAGCCACATGGAGGCCACTTCCGGTTTGAGTACGTCGAGGACCCTCAGTTTTACACAGCCAACAAGGAGAAATTTATCAAGCATCATCCTGGAGAACCTCTTACCCTCATCATAAATGTGAGTGCAGCAGTGTGTGTGCATGTGTGGGTGTGCATGTGTGTGTGTGCATGTGTGTGTGCATGTGTGTGTGTGTGTGTGTGTTTATTATAAATCATAAAAGGCTGCTGATAAATTTCAACAGAAACTGCATAGCCTCAGACCCACACACACACTCACTCACACACACACACACACACACACACACAACCGTGTGTGCGTATGCATCAGGAAGCTGCCAGGACCCGTCGGCATCTTGAGGGGTTCAGGGGGAAGTGTGCAGTAGGGTGGCTGTGTGTACATCCTGCAGGAGGATGTTGGGGTGAGAGAGGGTGGGTGGAGGATGGAGAACAAGGGCGGGCGGGTGGTGTGTCTGTGTATGGAGAGGCGCATTCCACCAGAGGTGGAGCAGGCACAGTGCACTCGTCCAGCAAGACGTGTGTGTCTGTGTCTGTGTGTGTGTGTGCAATACCATGTACATCACAGACACATCGTACAAAGGGACTCTGGCTGACATGGATTGGGGTAGGGCTGTAACTAGCAATGGAAAGTGTGTGTGTGTGTGTGTTTGTATGGAAGAGAAAGAGGGAAGTTGTTTACTTGGTTCCAGTTGTGATTTTACTGGAATGTGGATGTCATTTAATGCATTCCTGTTCTGACTCTGAGAAACTTGATGTAAATATGCATGTGTTTCCTCTCAGTGGATAAAAACAGTGTGTGTTTGTGTATGCATGCTTTTGCATATGCAAATAAGGTTCTAAGGATGAAAATAATAAACTAAGGTTCTAAGGATGAAAAATAAACTAATAAATTGGGATGGTTTTGGTTGACAGAACTGGGATTATGTGCTGGGATTGTGTGTGTGTGTGTGTGTGTGTGTGTGTATGAGGAAGTGTTTGTTGATGGGTGGTTGGTACAAGGAAAAGGGACACAGCCCCTAGAGTTTAATCAGAGCTCACAGAAGCTTTTCCTATGTAAACATGTTCCCATCCTTATGCTGACACACACACATACACCCACACATTCCCACCCACCCAAACACACACAAAGACACACACACACTGTCTGAGGAAACAACAGAAGACACCTGCCGTACATTCCTGCAGAAAGACTCGATGGGTGTCATTCTCCCTCAGCACTGTCACACTGGTTTGCTCAGTAGGGCCTCAGTACCTGTACGCTGTAAAGCTGATCTCTGTAAAGCTGATCTCTATTAAGCTGATCTCTATTAAGCTGATTCATATAAAGCTGTTTCGCGGCAGTGCCTGTTGTAAGAAGCACAGTACAAATACAACCGCATCAAACTGAACCCCACTTTGCATCCATACATTGAATAAAATAATACAGAATACATAGAATAAAATTACACAGAATTACATAAGTGCAAAATTGCAGGTCATTGCCCATTTGTTACTATGCACAACTGGTAAGCCACTCCCTACCCCATTCATCATTGGTCAGTATTATTTAGGTGGTGGACCAATCGCAATACAGTAGTGCTGCTGTATCTCAGAAATTGATTTTGAGCTGATGGTAGCTAAATAGCATCCTCAGCTGTACACCTAAAATGTCTTTTTTATTAATGCATGGAATTAAATATTTAACAGCGCAAATTACAAACGTGGCTAGTACTGACTGGCTAACTTTCATTTCTGGTTGAAGTTGACCTTTAACTTAATTGTTTTCTTTCGTTTTGCCCCAAAACAGAAAGGACCCAGTGAGCTGGACCTGACCGAGGACGAATACTCTGTTATGATTGGCTCTGAAAGCTGTGACATCAGCTTCGATAACAAGCAGATGTTCCACTGCACCATAAACAGGACGCTGAACGTCAGGACAGGGGATCTGCCCGTCACGGTGACCTCACCTTAATTACCCACCCTCCTTTCCTTCAAACTTTATTTAAATTTTTATTCGAACACTTTGGCTAGTGTGTTTTTACATCCTGATAACTGTAGCTAAAATAGTGGATCTGGGAAGGCGTCTGGGAGGAAGGTGTGATGGTGAAAAGTGGGTGCGGCTAGCACCCTTCCGTCTGGTGGAAATAAGAACTGCGAACATCAGCAGTTACAGCAGTTACAGTAGTTACAGCGGTTACAGTAGATATACAGTAGTTACAGCGGTTACAGTAGTTACAGTAGATATACAGTAGTTACAGCGGTTACAGTAGTTATAGTAGATATACAGTAGTTACAGCGGTTACAGTAGTTACAGTAGTTACAGCGGTTACAGCGGTTACAGTAGATATACAGTAGTTACAGCGGTTACAGTAGTTACAGTAGATATACAGTAGTTACAGCGGTTACAGTAGATATACAGTAGTTACAGCGGTTACAGTAGATATACAGTAGTTACAGCGGTTATAGTAGTTACAGTAGATATACAGTAGTTACAGCGGTTACAGTAGATATACAGTAGTTACAGCGGTTACAGTAGTTACAGTAGATATACAGTAGTTACATAGTAGATATACAGTAGTTACAGCGGTTACAGTAGTTACAGTAGATATACAGTAGTTACAGCAGTTACAGTAGTTACAGTAGATATACAGTAGTTACAGCGGTTACAGTAGTTACAGTAGATATACAGTAGTTACAGCGGTTACAGTAGTTAGTGGTTACAGTAGTTACAGTGGATACAGTGGTCACAGTAGTTACTGTAGTTTTAAACTACATTGCCAAGCTTTCCATCATATACTTGTCATTCTACAATAAAACAGATACATCTGGCACCTTTGATGAATTACTGCTCTATGTAATATAATAACTATCTATATTATAATTAGTATTATATTGGTAAATGGAGTCACTCCTGCAGTGGTTCTGATATGCAAGGCAGTATCCTACCACCTTACTGCCTAGTGGTGACTAATGAGCCTGACAAAGGAAGATAAATGAAGGATCATTATTTTGTTTTAACGAAGGTAACTGGAAAAGAGCCTCGTTTTGACACGGGCGTCAGAAATGTGCTCCAACGAGGCTGAAGCGTTTTTACCAGCACTTACGAAAAGCCCCTTAATCGTCGCACATAAATGGGGCCTAAATTCAAATTAATGAGTAGTAATACTGCCTCTGTCATTTGATAAATGCATTCTGTCGTCATGTCAGAAGTTGAAAGAAACGTTTTCCGTCAGGGCACTGGCCAACAAGTGTAAGATGCTATCTCTGCAGCTCATTACTGTGAGTCCGATAAGCTCTGAGTACCCCCATGAAGTAACTGTGGGCAGTGGTACCAGCAGCAGTAACACACGGTAGAGACTACACTACCCACGTGCCTCTGTGAAAAGTGCTACACTCAGTGCTTTTACACGCTATAAAACCCAAAGGAATGAGCCCGCATTGGGCAGAGAAGAGCTGCTTTCAGTGACACGTGGGCGTAGAGACACGGATGCACGCATAGGCACAGGCACACACACACACACACACACACACACACTCACACACACACACTCACACACTCAGAGTGTACCACTATGTCCCATCATGCTTTTGTTAAGTGCAGGGCTGCACACAGCAGCTCAGCGAGCCCAGGTTTGGCCTGCGACCTGCCTGCGACCTGCCTGCGACCTGCCTGCCTGCTTTGACTCGCAGACCTGTGCGTGAGAGGCAGGAAGCAGGCGTGAAGGAGCCCCGCCGCTGTTTTGACTCGCATGCTGATTTTGCCATCAAAATAAGAGAGTTAATCAAGGCTTCGGCTTGTACTGTGATATCAAGATTTTTCTGTGTGTGTGTGTGTGTGTGTCTGTCTGTCTGTCTCGGTGCCTGTATGTTTAGACTTATTAGGGAGAGACCCACAGCTATATTTAATCTTGCTTACGTTGTTGACCATTGCCTGCTAATGACGAGGCTTCCCACTGATACTGTTGATGAAATGCACAGAGAGAAAGAGATAGAGATAAAGAGAGAAAGAAAGAGATAGAGAGAGAGATATATAGAGAAACGGAGAAAGGGAAGAAGAGGGGCAGTTAGTGAACTAACTATTTAGTTCAGTTTAGTCAGTGAAGTAAATATTTAGTTTAGCTTAGTAAGTGAAGTAAATATTTAGTTTAGTTTAGTGAAGTAACTTTTGTTTCCATACTTTTATTACTTTTGTTATTCTTGCATTAAAGTTTTTGATGTTATGCTATTACATCAACTTTAAATGTTCTTGTGTTTTCAGAGCATTGTGCTAATAACAGTCATGCCAATAAAGCTAAATGAAACTGAAGTATTAGAAAGAGAGAGGGAGGTATAGAGGGAGGCAGAGAAAGAGAAGCATAGAGAGAAATAGTGAGGGGGAGTGAGAAAGGGAGGGAAAGAGGGAGGGTTTGGTTGGAGAGATTGAGTGGGGGTGGGGAGGAGTGAGGAGGAAGAGAGGGTGAATGGGAAAGAAAGTGAGGAAGAGGAAGAAAGAAAGAGGGAGGGAGAAGTGATGTAGAGAGAGAGAGAGGGGAGCACAGAGGAGACATCTGAAGGGAACTCCAGTGTGTTTGCTCAGCTCACAGTCTCACTCTGTGGACACGAGAGAGCAAACAACCCTGAGAGAGCTGGTGGAGATGTGTGGGTCAGAGGTCGAGTGAAAACTCACAAGATAGACAGAGTGTTCTCGGGAATGTCCAACTCAGCAAAGCACACACACACACTTACAGTTGTGGGAAAGTCCTGGTGTTTTGGTTTCTTTAGTAAGCTCTTACTGTGTGCATTGGTCCCATTGCTATGGAATGTTCTAGATTAATTTTTTTATGCCTCCTGTCTGATATTTGATGCTTAATTTTATTTATTTATTTGGCTATTTATAAATATGTGAGAAATATGTGTATGCTGTTTCTGTGTGTGTGTGTGTGTGTGAGAGAGAGTGAGGGACAGAGCAGTTATTGGCTGAAGATAAAGATAACTATCCTTTCTTTCTCTGTATATGTGTTTCAAGGATGTTTGTTTAAGACAAACAGGATGACAAAAGAGATTTCTGCATTTCTAGAAAATGTGTGTGTGTGTGTTGTAAAGGGTGCCTGAGAAAAATCTTAATACAACAGTTTTGGGTTCTACTTCTACTACAGTTTTGGGTTCTTTGGGTAGTGTACGTGCAGGTATCAGCTAGTGTTGTCTTCAGGAAGGACGAATGACCCAAAGATCAGTGGCATAGAAACATTATTACAATAAACCCAAATTAATATATAATTAATTAGTATGATTCGTTCGTTTATTATCCATTCTTCTCCTTTTCTCACACTTTTCTTTCTATTTATGTATCTGGATCTGTGTGTTTTTCTCATCCAGGTGCGAGTTGGTGATTTCCAGAAGGTGATTGCGGTGGTTCAGATGGGCGGCAGTGAACTGGCTATCATTGTCACTGTGGTAGTCTGCTGTGTGCTTCTGCTGTTGTGTACCATTGGTAAGTGTGTGTGTGTGTGTGTGTGTGTGTGTGTGTGTGTGGCTGGGTGTGTTATGGAGAGATGCTCCAGATGTGGCAGAGATAAAAGGGGGGCCCTAGGGTCAAGGCTTTTTCTGCACACACAAAGGCATATACACACAGACACACAAACACACACACACATATACACACACACAGCCACCTCTGTTTACATCAAGGCTTTTAATCTCTGAGTCTCCACTGAATAAAACTCTGTAGACCTGAGCATGTGTTGGGTCTTACTGACACGACAGATGGAAAAAAAAGAACTCTCTCTCTCTCTCTCTTATACTCTCTTTGTCTCTCGTACTCTCTCTCTCTCTCTCTATATATATATATATATATATATATATATATATATATCTGTCTCTCTCTCATACTCCCTCTCTCTGTGTCTCTCTTGTATTCTCTCTCTCTCTCTCTCTCTCTCTCTCTCTCTCTCTCACCATCTCTAGCTCTGGTGGTGTATTGTACTAAGAGCCGGAGGGCAGAGCGATATTGGCAGAAGACCCTCTTGCAGATGGAGGAAATGGAGTCACAGATCAGAGAGGAGATACGCAAAGGTAATACGTGCCACATACAGACACACACACACAATCCAGAAGCAGGCTCTTGAATGACTCTTAAAAGAGTGGAAATCTTGTTTCAGGTACTTATGTTTACAAGAGGACTGAATATGTACATGTGTATGAGTCCACAAAAAGACTTTGCACTTGTATGTGTGTGTGTGTGTGTGTGTGTGAGACAGACACAGAGAGAATGTGTGTTCCAAGGGATAGAAGGACTCAGCATTTCTTGGCCGATTTATAACCATCAGAGGCAGAGTGAGTGGTGTGAGATAGTGAGGGCCATACCAGAGTGTGTACATGTGTGAAGTGCAGTGTGCTGTCATGTTGAGGTGTGTAGCACGAAGTAAAGACAAAGGGAACGGTCAGCCAAGACCATCAAAGGTCATGAAATACAGACGACATTCAAGGTGGAGCTAATAGTCTCACTTTCAAGGCAGACATTCAAACACAGTGTTTTTGTGTGGGTACACAGACATTTTCGGGAAAACCTACACGCTCCAGTTTCATCCATGAACAAGATACAAGCGTTGATGACTTCCTGTTTCCCCATAGTGAGGCTTTGATCTGTGTGTGCTGTGATGTGTGTGTATGTGTGTCTGATGATGATGATGATGATGACCAGGTTCAGGACAGAGCAATGAAGTTACTGAACCCTGTTTATGAAACAGTATGGGTGGGGACTGAACTAAATAAAAGAGAACCATTTTAAACCCAGTGATTTCTCTCACTTCTGCATGTGTGAGGCCCCTTACATCTGGTCACATGCATTTCTGTGTCAGCCGGCATTAAAAAACACACACAACTTTTGCATCCTATGTTAAAAACAACCGGAGCTTATACTTCCTGTCCTCCCCCCAAAGTGCACCCACGCTTGCTTTCCCAGCCTCACTGATCCAGGGTCACTTGCACCCCTCCTGGAAGCAGCTCTCAACCCCTGCTAGGAGAATCCATACTGACCTCAGATCAGCACCAGTGAGCCGCCTGGACCCTTCCCTGTTGAAGTGAAGCAACTTTTTTGACCTAGTACATTTGTGTGTGTGTGTGTGTGTGTGTGTGTGTGTGTGTTTGCAGCCTGTTACAGCTGATTTGGCATTTTGGGATTGTGGATTTTGATCAGCTGTTTGATGGTTTGACGAAACATCTTCCACAGCTGTAACAACTGGGACACATTTAAGCAACGAGCATGCTTGTTTATTAGTCTGTTTGTCGATTATAAGTTTTTCTGTTTTTGCACTAAACTGTTTAGGTTGTGCAGTTGTAAAGGCTTTCCATGGATACCAGAAAACCACAGTATTGTGCTGGCTGTGTTGTTTTTAACTGTGTATGAAACGCAGTGTTCTGTGTTAGAGTCAACAGGACAGATGTGGTGAAGGTCTCTGAATGTCTTATTGTAGCTGGTTGTGCTCGCTGCGTTTGATAAAGAGACCCCAGAATGCAGAGTAGCAGCAGGGAGTGTCAGTGATGGGAGATCTCTAGTGAGAAGCCACATACATACGAGTGCTTCCCACACACACACACACACACACACACACCAATTATAGCTTGTGGTCTCTTTAACTCCATATTTGTTTTTCTTTTTTTTTTTTCAATACACATGCCACAAACCACATGTATCTACATATATATATGTGTGTGTGTGTGTGTGTGGTGCATATGTGCATGTGTATGTGTGTAAGAATAATTTATGCACATTCAGACAATCCACCCTAAGTGGTTTTAGATTTCTTTGTCTTATAAATTAGCCTTAAAGTTATGAACAGGCCTCTGCCAGGAAAAATAAACCCTAAAACTTGACATGAAAGTTAACATAAGTCATTGTTAAGACCAAATTAAATAACAAAACTGAAAATTAGGACATGAGTTTATAAATAGATCACTGAAGCTTCCTTGGCAATTGAATAAAACTCAAGCGTGTGTGTGTGTGTGTGTGTGTGTGTAAGGTGCTTGCTTATCTCATGTGATACATGCAAGTTGGCATGTGGGGACTCGGTGTGCCTAGCCATGTAATGATGACAAAGCAAGGTGGATGCAGACGTGTGTGTGTGAGTGTGTGTTTTTGTGTGTATGGGCAGGCATTTATAGTGTGTGTGTGTGTGGCAGGTTTTGCGGAGCTCCAGACTGATATGACGGACCTGACGAAGGAGCTGAACCGGAGCCAGGGTATTCCTTTCCTGGAGTACAAGCAGTTCGTTACGCGCACCTTCTTCCCTAAGGTAGGAGCAAGGGACTCAGTTCCAGCTCTGTGGGGCTTGCATGTCTACACTCGTGAGGACGTCACGGCCAACTTCTTTAGCACGATCTGGGGACATTTAGAAATATGCTTTCAAAAAGTAAAAGATACTTAAAGGTATCAGTGTGTAGGGTGATGTTTAGGATTTATGGCTCTTGGTTAGGGAGAGGGGTTATTGTAAAGGTGAGTGTTCAGCTTCAGGCCATTGGTCTTTTTAGGGCTCGGGTAAGTTTTAGGATTTTAATACGTTTTTGGTCCTCTGACGTACAGCAGTAGTTCATGTGTCACTCTGGGTGCCTGTAGGCTACATGAGTTTGCATGAACATGTGTGATTTAGTCTGATGAGCTGTTAGTGTTTTTTGCTCACAGGCAAAACCCCGATGTCATTGCTCTAGGTTGAAAACAAAACCACAAGCATTACAGTTTCCATCCCCACTGTCTGAACAATAGTGGGCACATAGACAAGAAAACCAAGGATACATCCAAAACAAACACACACACACACTCACACACAGACCCTGGCAGTCTAGCTGTAAGGAGGCTGTAAGTAGAGCAAAGTGTGCACTGTTGAATGTTTTGTAATCGGATGGAAAAGGGTGTGTGTGGGGGGCTGGTTGGTGTTGAAAAGCAGCATGAACAGAAACACGCTCATTGTGGCTTCAGCACTAGCTGGTCTCTCAGGAGTGCCAGCTCTCTGTCCCAGTGTCCTCCAGCAGCTGTCTCCTCCACCCTGCTCCCTCGCTCCATCTCTCCCTTCCCTTTCTCCACCTCTGTTTTCACTTCTCCTTTCATTATTCCTTCCCCTTTGGCCTTCTCTACCATTACAAAACACGATTATTCTGCAAATGAAACACATAAATCTAATAATCAATCAGGGAAATGTCATAAATCTCATTCAGGTCTTGTGTGTGTGTGTGTGTGTGTGTGTGTGTGTTTGTGTATGTGTGTTTGTGTGGGTGTGCTGGGGTTGTAGATGTGTTCAGACTATGAGAAGAGTCTGGTTCAGCCTGTGTATGAAAATGACCCCCTGGGACCAAGAGCCCTACCTGAAACACACCCTCTTCTACAGGAATGGCAGGTAAGATGATACACACAGGTTTTTATCCCTAGTCAGGATGTCAAATCTAGCTTCTTTTCCCTAAGATCTAATCTCGACCTCCTTATCTTACGAATACAAACATGGAGTTTTTCTAAGCACATAAGCAAAGACAGTACCAGCTAAAATGAAGTTGCAGTTACATCAGCTTTTCCATGGATTGCCTTTATACACACGACATTTGTGCCTCGAATACGTAGGAGAAGCAACACACACACACACACGCACACACACTCCCTGCATGTACACAACGCTCCTGAATTTGTAGGTGTCAGCAACAAAAGAGAAGAATACTGCAGTGACATTATCTTTGGGAAATAATGGACTGTTGGTGTGTTGGTGACACAGTATTCTATTATAGCATGATTAATGCACGCTATGTAGCCTTTGTATGTGTGCAAGTGCATGTGTTGGCATGCGTGTTTGCATCTGTCCGTGCATGCACGTGCCTTTGCATGTGTGAAAGCGTGTGTGTGTGTGAACGTGTGTGTTAAACACAGATCTCAGGTCAGGAGGCAGGGGGGATCTTCCCTAGCAGTGATGAAGTGTCGCACGCAGCGGATCGTCTTTAAAAGGGGCACGCTGCTTTTTAGTTCGCCGCGCCGCACATAAATCTCGCGGCGCGCATTCGTCTCTGTTTCTCCTGCGCTCTCTTTATGTCATTGGGAGCATATGGAAACTGTCCATGGGGACCCCTCCATTTTGGCTCAGTCAGACGCAGGAGTTGCTCTCAGTGCAACACTGTTTGCTGGGTAAACTGAGGGGAAGGGACTGAGACTGTTAAGACTTAAGGGTGTTTTGGGTTTTGTCTGCATCTGTCTTTTGCCAGTTATCTATTTATCTCATGTACAATTTTTCTTTATCCAACAGGTTTTGGTTTTTTTTTGTTTTCTTATCATGTATGATTAAATTTAGCATTTTTCAAAGTGCAACATATGTGAGGTAATCAGAAAAGGCCATAATCCCACTGCCCATATATCAATCAGCAGATTATCACGATCAGATTCGTTTTAGTCATATAATTTTGACTCAGACTTTCCATGGAATCTTGTTTTATCCGGATCTGACGGGTTAGGAGTTGGCTGAGGGGCAGGGACTCTGAAGCACTGAGGAAGTTGCCTAAGGTCGCTGAAGCCCTCGCAGGGCACTTTGGGAAACAGGACACACTGCTGCCGCTGCTGAGTTTACTGTGTTAAAGAGTAACGTGCTCTGCGTGGTGGTTGGAGGAGGCAGGATTGTAAGGCTGATCTTTGTGGTTGCCTCGGTTCCTGTGATATGATTCAGTATGATGTTGCAAAAATTTGGGGTTTTTCTTTTCAAAAGTTTGAGATTTTTTTTTTATTAAAAACTGTTTCCAGGGTTGATGATTCAGCACCACATTTATTCTCTCTCTCTCCTCTCCTCTCTCTCTCCCTCTTTTTCATACTTAGCCCTCCAACACCACCAGACCCAACATGGAGGAGGGAATCATTCTCTTCTCTACTCTCCTCAATAATAAGCACTTCCTCGTCACCTTTGTTCACGCGCTGGAACAGCAGAAGGACTTCGCCATCCGAGACAGGTTGCCCAAAAAGGAACATGCACACACACACACAGCACTCAAGTAGTGAATATAGCCAAATATAAAGCAAAACAGTGTTCTGGTCAACATGAGGCTGTTGTCATGATCAGCACTCGGTGGTCATGTGGATTTTAAGAGCCATATATGCTGCTTGTTGCCATACCAGAGTGCAAATAATCTCTGATTTACGATGTGTTTACTTTGATTGACAAGCACTGAACTGTTTAAATGTAATTATTGGCTAGTTTTTTTCTCTGTCATGCTGCCAACACCATCTGGCTTTGAATAATTGTATCAAAAAAAAAGAACAGACACTCAGATACCCTGATGCATGTTGTGAGTTGTAGCCTCAGTCCATGGCTGTCACAGCATTATGTTCAAATGGAATAAGAATGTTTGGTATCTGCCGAAGGAATCTCGTTTCCCAGATCCAACCACATATCCTGGTTCTGGGTTTGGCAAGAGCAAAAAGGCTCCTAGAAAGTATAATCTTGATACTCTGAGTTTCAGCCATTATTTTCCTTCTCACTAGTAAGATGCAGAAAGCTAATGACCATGTTTTGTTGATTAACATGTTGTTCTTCCCCTTTCCCTCTTTTTTCCCCCCACTACCCTTTGATGTATGTGTGTGTGTGTGTGTGTGTGTGTGTGTGTCTCGCGTCTTTCTGCCTGCCCGTCTGCCTGTCCAGATGCAACCTGGCCTCACTGCTCACTATCGCCCTCCATGGCAAACTGGAGTACTACACCAGCATCATGAAGGAGCTGCTGGTGGATTTGATCGATGCCTCCGCCTCCAAGAACCCCAAGCTTATGCTGCGCCGCACCGAGTCCGTGGTGGAGAAGATGCTGACCAACTGGATGTCCATCTGCATGTACAGCTACCTCAAGGTGAGCGGGCACGAGAGAGGTGGTGAGCAAGCCCCGCCCTCTGGAGAACAGCAGCTGAGTGTGCGGTCTTGGTTCAGAGTTCAGTACAGCATCTCTTTCATCGTGTGTGAAGTCCCATTCCAAACGCACGAGATGTTCTTCAGAATTCCTCCCAACTGTGTCTTTGCATTCCGAGCTGCTGATGCGTCCGCGTAACACGTCCTCGTAACATGTCTTCGTAACACCTTCTCATATCATGTCATCTTCTTTCAGGAGACGGTCGGCGAACCGTTCTTCCTGCTCCTGTGCGCCATCAAGCAGCAGATCAACAAGGGCTCGATCGACGCCATCACGGGCAAGGCGCGCTACACGCTGAACGAGGAGTGGCTCCTCAGGGAGAACATCGAGGCCAAGCCGTTGGTGAGCTACTGGTTGACGCTGGTTGATGACCTCATTTCCTGCCATTCAACTATGACTGCCTGACTCCCCCCCCGCCGAGTGCCGTCTGCATCATGTGTGCTGTCTGGTTGTCCACCGATGCCTGATCATATAAAGACAGCTTGTACCTTGGCAAATCTGCACAGTTGCTTAAGGCCGATCAGCTTTACGAGCTCGCCCTGAAAGTTCTAAATGCTGTGTTTACATTGGCTTAAAATTAAAGTATGGTTAATTTTAAGGTTTTATAAGGTTACAAACGTTTTATTTTCTCCCACCGAGGACCTCATTAGTGTAATTCCTGACGAGATGAAAGGAACTGAACATGACACTTGGATGCCAGTTAGCTGCGTGTCCTACTGCTGATGTTGCCTGCCATTTTGCTGCCTGCCATTCCTCCACTGTCAGCTCTTGCAGTTCCTTCACGTGATTAATGAAACTAGCTTGAGGTAAAAAGCCCTTGACGGCGTTCATCCTGCTGACATCGTGTCTGTGTGTTCCAGAACATTAATGTGTCATTCCAAGGCTTTGGAATGGACTCGGTGAGCGTGCGTGTGATGAATACGGACACCATCTGTCAGTTGAAGGAGAAGATTCTAGAAGCCTTCTATAAGAATCTACCTTACTCCCAGTGGCCTCGGGAAGAGGACGTTGAATTAGGTAAATGATCGACCAATCCCAGTGCTTATGGCAACGTCTTGACCAATGAAAATTTACCAAAAAATGTATTGGCCAATTAGAAAGTCCATTAAACTCTACTAATTTTCCTGTACGCATTGCTAACTCATTTTCTAATGTTGACTGCTAAGGAATGTTTGAGTGCCCTTTTACATGTTTCACTCTACTGATTTGTGTAAATTCAAGATACTGTTAGGACATGTGTATAGAAATACAGAGAAATGTGTTCTGTGTTCCAAAGTTGCTAGCAACATTGGTGGACATAGCCAAACGCTATGATAGTCACTCATAAAACAAACCAGCAAATCTTTTTTTCAACAATGTTGAATAAATGTCTTTTAGCTGTAAATATCAGGAAATTCTGTGAATTTGCAAAGCCTTTAAAAGCTAAGTTTTTTAGATAAGAGTTTGACTTAATTGTACCCATTGTAAGAGCTAGGTACAAGCTTACTACTTTTGTGAGGAGATTTAAAGGCAATAATAAAGGAGCTTTGTGAAGGTACTTGAGTGCCAGGTATTTGAGTTTTATGATGTCTTTGAAAGCATTGTAATTTCCTCAATCTGCCCCACAGAGTGGTTTCCTGGGGTAGGCTGCAGAAGCAGAATTCTTCAGGATCTGGACAACACCTCTGTAATGGAGGACGGCCGGAAGAAGCTCAACACAGTGTTTCACTACCAGGTGTGTGTGTGTTTTTGTGTGTGTGAGAACTGCAATAAATGTCAATTTTCTGAATTCCCCCTCCTCAAACCTCTTCCCAGCATGAGCCAAAGGGCAAAGACGGGGAGAAAAAGAATAAACGACAGAATGTGTAGGCCATGACCCTCCACGCTTAGCAGTGTGACTGTTTAGCCTGAGAGGGGCCACTGGGAATAAGCTGTGAATGAGAGAGCGTGTGTGTGTGTGTGGGTGGGTGGCTGGGTGTCCATGCTTGAGGTGATTCTTGCAGTCCTGGTTCAGTTAGAAGACTGTCTAACTCATTACACAGTATGTAAACTTCGTCAACTTAATGAGTTATTTTCTTTGTGCCTGAGTGAGCAGTATACAACTCAACTCAGTGAACTTTGACCTTTCGACCTCTCACCCATTACAGATCCCTGAGGGGGCATCACTGGCCATGAGCATGAAAGACAAAAGAGAGAACACGCTGGGCAGAGGTAATGACCTTGACTGTGTGTGTGTGTGTGTGTGTGTGTGTGTGTGTGTGTGAGGCTCAGCAGGACAGCAGGACTGATGTGCTCGGTTTTTTCTCATCTGATTTAGGAGACTGCAGTCAGTATTTTATTTCTATTACTTTGCACACAGCTATGCTCACATGCACTAGTGTCAATCACCTTTCTTGCTTTGAACAAGTCTAAACAAAGTCTAAACGAAGGAGGCACCAAGTTTCTGAATGCCCCACACACACACCCACACACACACACACACACACACACTCCATAATGAGGGTATATAGAGTATCTGCCTTGTTTAGATGTGTTTGTAAATCTGAAGACGTGAATGACTGTTGTTGTCATGGTGAGGTGCTGAGGCTCATTTGACTGGCACCAGTACCAATCAGCATGTCTCCTTTCACAACCTCACTAACAAGCATGCGCACACACACACACACACACACATACACATACCTACACTACCTCTCAGGATCACACTCAGGAACCTTTTGCTAGGCCAGTGTTTTCTTTTCCTCTTGAATTATTCCCTGTCTTTTTACCGGTGTCTCTGGGGCTTTAAGCCTACCCTACTGAGAATTCATTCTTTCCTCCATGCAGCCAAAGACTTGGACACAGAGAAGTACGTTCATCTGGTGAGTGTGCTCCTCTTTCACCGTCTCACTTGCTCCACACTCAGAAACACACGCACACACACCATTATTGAGGTCTGTGGATGATTATGCACATGCATTGTATGCCATGCTGTTACAATTAGTGTTACCAGTGCTGTTCTGTGCTTACAGTGTTCAGTGCGCTGAACATGGGGATGGGGTGTGTAATCATAGCCTGTGAGATTAAATTAACTTTAAGCTGACATCATGAATTTGACTTGGATCCATTGGCTTCGGGGAGAAAGCCTGAAAAAAAAATGCTATTCTCGTTAGTTGAAATGTTAGTTCGTTAAACAGATATAAATGCAAAACGTCAGCTCATTACACAGATCTAAATAAGTCCTTCATCTGGGTCCAGCTGGACTTCATTACCTTTCATTCTTAGCATGAAGTTTGTGTTGCGATGCAGGTCCTACCCCATGATGAGCTCACGGAGATGAAGAGGTCTCACAGACACAGTCACAGGAAAAAGGTGTTGCCCGAAATCTACCTGACCCGCCTCCTCTCTACTAAGGTGAGACCCGGTCGTCACGTCATTACATTCAGGCACGTCAAGATCACCTGGACCAGACACCGGTGCTAAACGTGGGCTTTAAACTTTTCATGCGATCGCTCCCCATTGCCCGTCTACAGGGAACGCTGCAGAAGTTCCTAGACGACCTGTTCCAGGCCATCCTGAGCATCCCGCAGGACAGGCCGCCCCTGGCCATCAAGTACTTCTTCGACTTCCTGGAAGAGCAGGCGGACAAGCGCGGGATCACTGATCCGGACACGCTGCATATCTGGAAGACCAACAGGTATGGAGCACGCCGGATTGAACTCGGGAGGGATTTGCTAATGGCTCCAGCTGGACTTCATTACCCATAATTCTTGGCAGGCAGTTAACTTAGCAGGGTTTGTTGCCATGACATGTCCAGTGGAAAGCATATCGTGTTCAGGTATGGTTGAAGAAAGGGACGTACGTGTGCTGAAAAAGTAGCAGGACTTCTGCATGGGGGGCCAAAACAACAGACTACATCGTCTTTCACACTCGTGTGTGTAATGCTTTCATGGTCAGGTGGTGAGGGATGGGGGAGGGGTTTGATGCTGACCGTCTCTTCCACTCCCACTAGTTTGCCTCTACGTTTCTGGGTGAACATTCTGAAGAACCCCCAGTTCGTGTTTGACATCGATAAGACGGATCATATGGACGCTTGTCTGTCCGTCATAGCTCAGGCTTTCATCGACGCATGCTCCATCTCTGACCTACAGCTGGGGAAGGTAAAGACACACACACACACACACACACACAGTTCTCTAATGAACCTTGCCTCATCTGGAATCAATTCTCAAGCTATTGTCAACACAGACATCTAATGTCTGCACCTGCACCTGGACGAAGTTAGCATTAGGCATCTCTGTTTGCATCGTCCCTCAAGTCTGTCACATGTTCCAGGCTGCGTGCGCCGATGAGAGCTTCTAACCCCTCTTACTTTAAATAACCCCTTCACTCCTTCACCCCTAAATAAACTTCTCACCCTTTTAGCACCGTTAACCTGCAGTGCTCCTGGGCTCCTAATCTTTCCCTGTAAACGTTTTACTGCCTTTTTACCCCACAACCATGAGATAGTCCCGCAACAATTTCTATTCATCACCTCTTCAGCCCCATGCACAGACACATGTACACAGTGCTCAAGCCATAGATTTTATTCATTGCTGTCTGCTGGCCAAGGTCAGCAGCATGTTTGCGACCTTCTCTGCTCTTAAATCAGCCTGTCTCACACCCACAGACAGACAGACAGACACACACACACACTGACCTTCAAATTTAGGCTTCCTGTCTGCCCATTTGGTTTTCCATTTCCACAGCCTAATATGCTCTTTAGATAAAGGCTTAAAGCCGACACACACACATACACACACACTTCCTCTCTTCTCCGTGATCTGGTCAGTGATAATAAGGTATGTGGATGAGCTGAATTAGCATGTGTAAAGTGCATTCTCAAAGGTACTGCAAGGCAGGGGAGAAGAAAGAGGGTCGGGGCAAAGGTTAGAGGTCACCAGACAGATGGGAGTCCATGCCAGGAGAGAACTGTAGGACAGGAAAAGAGTGAAGACACACGAGTGAGATAGTGAGATAGAGGAGAGAGAGAGAAAGAGGGAGGGGGGAAGGGGGAGAGAGCTGTAAATTAGTTAGGCACAATTACACAATCATTACCCTTTCAAGGATTAATTATTTTATAAATGTCTGATTCAGCTGTAATAAACCTTGTGTTTTTCATCACAAAAGTGTGTAATGCATTGTACACAGAGAATAATTCCCTTTGTTAATATGAACATTGGTACTATATAATCAAGAAGCAGCCTCTATAATGAGGTACCCACCTGAAAGATTTACAGTAGTCTTTAAGTAATTACAGTCCTATACAGAATCTGATTAACATAACTTATAGAGAGGAGAAAACGCATACTGCCTCTATAAATAAGGTGAGAACAATCATTATTAATTCAAGTACATGTTTTGATTGACAGGACTCTCCCACCAATAAGCTGCTGTATGCTAAAGAGATTCCGGAGTATAAGAAGAGAGTGCAGACCTATTACAAGCAGATCCAAGACATGGCTCCTCTTAGTGAACAGGAAATGAATGCCCACTTAGCTGACGAGTCACGGGTGAGTCCCTGAGCACCTTGTTCATATACTGAAACGTTATAACAAAAGTTTAAATGTGACAGACAGCTAAACTCATTAATGTTATTAATACAGTATGCATTCAGATTTATGCAAATGAGATTATGCTAACTGGTTGCCTATTGCTTTTCATTCTTAACCACATTAGCATATTTTAAGTATTACCTGCCTATATAAGATATGTAATACAGTGCTACATGAAGATTTTGGTATGGAAAAATGTCTTCCGTTCAAAACATTTCTATGTATGTTGTTTACAGAAATACAGGAATGACTTTAACACCAATTTAGCCCTTACTGAGATCTACAAATATGCCAAGAAATACCGCACTCAGGTATGGTAGTCGCAACATGTTTTTAAGGGTGGCATGAAGGGCTCACGGGCTTACTAAGACACTAAGACTCTGGTGTAAAATTCTTAACAAGCTTATACAGGCACTCACACATGTACACATGCATGCACACACACACACTCTTTCTGTATGCCTGAATAATATGTCTTCTTCCAATCCCTCAGTACAGTGTAACATTTGATCGAGTGTGTGTGTGTGTGTGTGTGTGTGTGTGCTGGCACCCTGATGCTAATCCCCAGGGCTGTTTTAATGCCCATTCTTCAGGCTCAGCAGGCCTGGAGCAGCCCAGTGAAACAGGCCTGATTGCAAAGGCTTGTGATTGAGTTCATTCTCTATGGGCGTGATGCAGAGTGAATAGGCTCTGTTGGACATGAAAGAGGAAGTGCATGGGGGTTTGGAAAACAGCAGCATGGCTGAAACTGCTGGTTATTGTGAGGATGCACTGTCTGTGACACTGTGTGTGCGCGTGTGTGTGTGTGTGTGTGTGTGTGTGTGTGCATAGGGGCCAAACTGTCCTCACTTGCTTTCTCCTCTTGCCACATTGCTAGATTGTGAAGTAGTGCAGTTTAAGCTTGGTGAAGGTCAGGAATGCATGAATGCATCCGAAAACTTGTATTAATAAATGTCATGTCTCCTTTAAATGTATTTCTGTCTGATACGCTCATGTGCCCCTCCCCCACAGGTGGGGAACGCTCTGGACTCCAACCCCACAGCCAGGCGTACACAGCTGCAGCACAAGTTTGATCAGGTCATTGCCCTCGTGGAAGACAACATCTACGAGTGCTGCAGTGAAGCCTGAGTCCTGGCCAATCAAAACCCTTCCTCTTCGGCTGTGAGCCAAGCCCTACAGCCAATGAAAACGCAAGCCACAGGACAAGCAAACTGTGTAGGGATGGACTGTAAAACAGAGTGATTGACTGTAAAATGACGATAACAAAAACACATGAGTAAAAATGGAAGGAACTATAATGCAGAAAATATGAACAAGACAAAAATATTTTGTTGCTATGGCTGGCTTGAGATTGGTAATTGATATGCAATCAAATCTAATCACACCTGTTCACACAAGACAGGAACTGATTTCACTTCACTTTGTATTGGGAGGCTGTTGAAATGTGGACTTATGGGACCAGGAGTTCCTGCAGTTACTCCACGCACTGACCCCACTCTGGGGAAGAGCCAATGATGCACTGGACTGTATAGTAAAAATTTCCATAGCAATATTTATAGCTTTGTGTATAATTTTTATAGTCTTATAAGTTCATTGTGAAAAGAATATGGGAGAATCCTCATCGTTTGCACTGTTCAAAGGTTACATTTACATGCAAAGGCTGCAGTGGTCAAATCTGATGTGTTTTCAAGTGTTAAATTTGTATTAATTTCTTGTGTTTAGTGTTCAAGGGTAAAATTAAATAAATCTGATTCGATGGTATGTATGTAAGGTATGTAAGACGTAATCTTCACAGTGAAGGGGTTTGACCACTGGTGACCGCTACAAAAGCAGTGGCTTTAAGGACCTTTGCCATGTGCAGGTTGTAGGCATGAGGAGAACACTGCTGCAGACTATCTGAAAGGCTTTAGAAAAGTTGATTGGTTTAAATTCTGAACCAAGCATAACTATTATGGATTATTGTGTCTAATAGTCTGCTGACATAGTTGTGAGTTGTATTGTTTTGCTTTCGTGGAAGAAAGAGGGAAATTTTATCAAATAAACCTATGAAATGTACTAACCAGTATCTGTCTTAATTCAAAATAAAAATGTCTCATTATCAGGCCAAAAATGGCAGCGATATTTAGGGGACCAAACACCTACGGGGAACTTGTTTAAGGGATTTTATACTACGTTCTAACGCATCATATTGAGTGGATACCGATGAGGAGGGAGGGCAGGTGAAACAGAACTGTTGAGCTTCTGTTCACTTCAGATCTGAGCCATGACACGTCACTAGGTTCTTTTTGCCAGTACAATTCACATGCCTATATACAACAAGACACCTTCCATCCTAGCTTGTCCTCCAACGATGAGCCTGGTTCAGGTGCATGCACCAAACACAAAGCTCTCCGATAGCTCTCCACAGGTCACACGTGAGATCTGCAAACCATGTGAAGCCAGCTGTCTGGATGAGCTCATGCGCCTACCCATTCTACCATTCCAGCGACTCCCAAGTCAGATTTGTTACGTTTAGCCAACACCTTTAGGTTAGCCCTGATGTCAGGCGCTCTGTGTCTCGGAGCCATGAATCTCATATTACCGGAGCTCTATTACCAGGATGCTCAACCGGTGTATCACTGAGTGGGGAAAACCTGTTCGACACATGAACCTGAACTGAACGGTGCTCAGCCCTACGGCTATGCTGCCGAGACGTCACCCATTCGCCCCACTGCGAGGAGTGGGGGCTCGCTAACTATGGCTGTAGCAACCGAGCCTGCTACGCTAGATGCTGCTGACTCTCTAGGCCTTTCTAGAGCCCGGATGCGCTCCTCTAAACGCGAAATTCTCCGTCAGGCTTTTGATTAAGATACACTTTTCACATTCAAAATTACCACTACTGACGGACGACGGGTAACTATACATGCCACACACAGGAAAAGCAATGTCGATGTTTTTGAAGGTGGAAAAGGTCTTCCGATGGCTCTGGGAGGTTGCTGGTATCGGAGTTATGTGTAGTTATATCCGAAATTTATTTAAGATTTTCAAAATGACTAACTCGTTTAGCAGTATGGCAAACAGTGGCGTTCGCGTGAAAAATGGTTCGAAAACCGGAAGCAGGAAGTCAGGAACTCCTACCAGAAGATATGGGCTCAGCTAAGGAGCCTCAGGCTTCATGCTACAAACCGGCGAAGTCCAAAAACCACATCCACTACAAGAAACCAACTAATAAATTGTCAACTTTTTAATGAGGACACTGGAGGAGATGATTGCAGTCAATTTAAGTTTGACATCTTGAAGGGTCTAGCGGTAATGGAGACAAATCTCGGGACATGTTTAGATGGATGACACAGCATAAAACTTCTGCTTCATTTACCGCATAAACTGAGTGCTCTCCAGATTTCCTTTAAAAACAATTAAAAAAAACATGCTGTTCCTTCAAGTGTACATGACTAGCTAATTATTTCACATGTATATGACTTGCACAATAATCACACTATGAATACAGAATAAACTGGGAGCAGCTGACCCTTAGGAGACTATCCATAAACGTAATGGCCAATTGGACAATGAAAAATTGGAGTTGTGCATCTGGCCAACAGGAGGCTACTTGGTGACAGTTTCCCAGTTGCTCTCAATGGTCCTGGGAATGTTGGAGGTCAGAGATGTTGAGGTCAGGCAGGGGCCACCTGGCTTGAACACACTGCAGTGGTCTGGGTCTTGGTGGAGGTGGTGTTACTGACCTCCTCCTCACCGAGAGGGTTCTTTCCACAGCACACGGTGGTCAGCATGCAGTTCCTGAACTACAAGAGAGAACACCGCTGCGTTTGAGGAGAGGGAGTGATGCAAAACACTTCAATAAATAAATACTTCACTAAAGACTTCACCAAATAAATACTTCACTAAACACTTCACTAAATAAACACATCACTAAATAAATACTTTACCAAATAAATACTTCACTAAATAAATACCAAGCAAAATGTACAATCCACCCTATGTGACAAACTCCATATGCCATCTTACCTGTTTGTTGAGGAAGATGTAGATCACGGGGTTATACAAGGCGGCACTCTTGGCGAAGAAGGCCGGGGCGGTCATGAAGACAGGGCCAAACTCGGCGCCCTGATTGGCAAATATGTACCAAGCTACGCTGGCGTACGGCAGCCAGCATACCAGGAACGCGATCACCATAACGACCACCATGCGCGTCACCTCCTTCTCGGCTCTCTGAGTGGTCTCCGACTCCTGCTGCTGGGCTGCGGCCTGGAGGAGGTGCGTATACATGGGAGGAGGCAAGAGGAGGGAAATCAGCACGCCATGGATTCGGTTGGTGTTGGTGGTACTCAGAAGTGTTTAGTCCTGGAGATCAGCTGCTGTGTAAAGTTTGGTTACAGGCCTAGTCTAACACCCCTGGACCAACTAATCATAATTAGAGGCAAGTTTCAGGAAAGGAGTTGGACAAACCTGATTTACCTGAAGAATGACACAGATACAAAACAGGCTTACCTGAGTGGCAGCAACACCTACAATTTATATAGCAATTCTATTTGAGAAACACACAGCAGTGAGCGTGTTCATCAGTGTGTGTGTTTTATGCATGTGTCTCACCGCACGGACGGTGCAGAGGAGACGAGTGTAACAGAAGAAGATGATGAGGAGCGGAATGGAGAAGTGGAGTATAAACATGTAGATGACGAATGAGACGTTGTTGACTTCAGGCTTTGGGGTGTAGTAATCTATTCCACACGAACACTGCATCCCCTCTGGAATATATCTATGTAAACACAAGTACACACAAATGTATGAGCAATGTTAAGCTGTATCTATTACAGTTCCATTTAGACACTGATATTATAAATGCCTGACGTTAGATGTTTTTTCTTTGACTATTCTGTTCTCTGGGAACATGGAGTTGTTTGATCACATTGTGCCACTGTACTGAGGAACAGGCTTTCGCTGGTCTGCCATGATCTTACCTAGACCAGCCAAGCAGTGGTGGACCAGCACAGGTGAGAGCCATGATCCAGGTAACCCCAACCCCTATGATGGCATGCTTCTCTCCAAAACGGAACGTCGACATGGGCTTACACACCACTATGTAGCGCTCGATAGCCAAGACCACCAGGGACCACAGTGCTATTTCACCTAAAACACACATCAGTGTTCCTTCTTATTATTACAGAGTCTAACGTTGTGTGTATATTAATGTATCTCTACCATAGCATAATTTTAAAAACCATGAAAGGGTTTGGCATACATTATTTTAAATAAATGTAAAAAAGCATATATATGCAAAAAGCACATCCCATTACATGTTTTCCATAATTTACTCACCCCCCATGGTGGCAAAGAAGCCCTCGATGTTGCAGCCGGTCACACCCAGGACGAAATACCCATGTAGGGCGGTGTAGAGTGTGACCGTGAAACCCCCGATCACCATGAACAAGTCGGCCACGGCCAGGTTCAGCAGGATGTAGTTGAGGGGCGTGCGAAGCTTCTTGTTTTGCACAGTGACGTAGAGAGTGAGGAAGTTGATGGGGAAGGCGGTGACCATGAGGAAGAGCATGTAGGCGGCCAGCAGAGAGTACTTCCAGGGCTCGGCCAGGTAGTACTGCGGTTCCTCGAACGGGCTGCGCACCAAGCCCGACTTGTTGGACATGGGCACGTAGAAGTTGGGCCCCTCCGTTCCGTTCATGATGGCCGCCGGGAGACGGGAGAGAAGTGCAGGAGAGACAGCGGGAGGACAGAAATCCTCAAGGGCCAGAGAGGAAGGGAAAAGAGTCGGCCGCCCTCACGAGAGGAAATTAGGATGGAGCTGAAAGGGAGAGTCCCTGGGAGAGCTCGCATGTATGAGCAGAGTGATCAACTCCCCCAGGACACCCAACAGCTCACTTATATGCCCCCCTCCTGGTGGGATTAACTGCAGCCATGGTGTGGGGGAGATTACAGTGAAGTGGTGTAATTTGGGGGAATGGGGTGCAAGACAGATTGAGGTCACAGAGAAGAAGAGTAATCCCCGAAGATGTTCAAGGACATAGAAAACACAGCTTGGACTCCACTAAAGACTGAATCAGAATAATGTAGCTCAGCTAACAAAGCTTGTAGTCCACATTGTAGACCACTACACATCTCTCTACACACAAAATGACATGATCAATAATGTCAAAAAAGAGGAACAAATGTCATTCTTTTTCCAGATTATTACTTCCTTTTCATTTCCAATAGTGTAATAAATAGTCAACATGTAAAGACATAAAAATGCATACAAAAAACATTTATTGGTGATTAATAAATTTTAAAAAAACAATACAAAGGATACTTAAGTAACAAAAACTCTTTAACTTCAAAGGTTATTTTAACGATAGTTTAAGAAGAACAGTGAAATATTTGGAATGCAGTTCTGCTTTTACACCATACACATATAAAATCTAAAAAAATATTTTTTAATATCATTGTTTTATGAACCGATCTACAATTTTCCGAAAAAGTTTTTTTTTTTTAGACTGAGAAGATCTCTATATTAAGGGTTCTTGGTGTAGGATCTTGCACACTCCAGTATCTCTCAGACACTGTAATCCCCTTTCACTGACTGATCCCATTAATCTTATCAGAGTGATCAGCTGAGGTGGAGCTTTTCTTACAGCTTGAGAATCATCTCCACCCTAAACCTACCATCTCTCCCCTCTCTATCACACACACACATACGCACACGCACACGCAATGACCATTAAGAAGGATCACACACACATTCATCTTGGGCTAATCCTTAGGCCCTATAAATACACCCCGTAAAACGCAGCGTCAAAAGGCCATTTGGTAAGTTAGCTGGGTTCGTCAAAGGGTCTACGGCAGTAAGGACAGCAGTTGTGCTGCAGAACCAGCAGCTCATAGTCCTCACTGTGGAACATCTAAGAGACAGAAAGAGACGTGGAGGCGGACAGCGAGGGCACACAGAGGAAAGACAAGTTTAGAACAGCAGGAACCGGGGCAAAGAACAAGAACTCCACAGGAAGCAGGATGTCAGATACCTCCACCACCACGGACGATAAGATAGCACGATAGCTTTTCATTTTGCTTAATGCTAATTAGGCCCCAACTGATTTTTACTCATTCTTAGCACTGTTACCGTTTTCAACTTTCAGATGTACTCGTTTTTATTTTTAAAGAGTACAAAACACACGCAGCGTTTGGGTTTCTAGGGAATTGTAAGCTGTTGTAAGTGGAAAAACCAAAAAAAAACCCAAACCAAAAGCAGAATGTGTGTGTGTACCTGGAAGCAGGATGGACACATAGTAATGCTGACGTCCGGCAGGAGAGAGCGGTAGTACTGCCATCTGAGAGGCTTTGGCCAACGCTTGATCAGGACGTCTCTTCGAGACATGGACCTCAGCACCGCGCGACTCACCATGACTGGCACGAACTCGCTACCCCCCTGCTGAAAAACACACGTACGCACACACACTAAACATATGAATGTGCAGTGTAGGGCCAATACTGACATTATATCAAATACAAAATTTCATCAAAATTGATTCAGCTGTTGTGAATCTCTCTCTCTCTCTCACTCTCTTTAAGTGTCTATTACAGTTTTTCTCACCTCAAAACTCAGTTTGGCAGTAAAGGGATCTTCCTCAGAGCCTTCCACATCATCATCCAGCTTTAGTGTCTGAGATTCTGAACACACACACACACAGAGCTCTATTCCTTGCCATCTGTTTCTTTCTTTATAGTGCCTTTGACAGTCAAGTTGTCATACTGTCCCACAACTAATCTGCTTCACACTCTTTATATTCCCTCTCACTTCCTTTAAGATTTGGTTCTTTTAACGCAATCCATTTGCACAATAACACAGTACTGTTGATTTTCTGCTGGTCTTTGTCTCACTTCAGGGCTGAAGGTTCTTGTGTTTCTTCAACTTCTGAAGTGACTTCCTCATTAGTAAAAAACAGTTCCAGTTTATTTTGAGGACTTATTTTGTGGAGAACTAATGTAGAACACAATGTCCAGTGTGCTGTCCTGGCCAGGGATTGGGGACACTGGGGACATACAGTGTTGACCATCACTCCCTGATTATACAGCTGGAGCTTAAGTGCATGACAACAGCTGTAATGAATACACTTCTGAACGCACTACTGAAGCACACTGAAACGTACAGAATATGCACAATGAATTTGCCATGAACGCACAGGAACGTGAGTGCTGCAGGTGTGTGTCTGTATGTATGTGTGTATGGGGGAGGGGTTAAAGGATACCGCCACTGCTCATCTCCTTCCAGCGGGGTGTCTTCCTGTCTATTCGAGGTACTTCCAGGTCAATCAGAGACACTGCCTCTTCATCCGTGATCCCATCCTCTAGATAGAACTCAACCAAGGGAAGGACCTCTAAAACACACACGCACGCTGTGTTTAGTGGTTATATGGGGTCTTTGATGTTTTACATAAAAGGCCCATCTTTGGGGATGCTCCGGGCAGCTGTTGGCCAGATGAGCTGTCACTCACCGTACGAGGAGGCGGAGTATATGAAAGGCTGTCTGCAGTTGACACAGGCATTGCCCTGGTTGCTCAGCAGCGGGTTGTGGGTGGAACAGCGGTAACACATTGGAATCAAATCCTAAACAAACAGATGAAACCGCCAAACAACCAGAAGTGACGTGTGCATATCCCAATATCAGGAAAACAAAAAGTAGCAGAAACAGTCTTGAAATACACACAAACACAATCAGCACAAAGACACAGCACACATTACTACAACTGAGACAAATTACACACTGGAACAGATGCTACACCACAGCTACATTACCAACACAGCTACTCCCACACACACACACACACACACACACACACCTCGCTGTCATGGTATGGCTTGGAGCGGACAGTTAGACAGCTTCGCTCCATGCTCTCCTGGAACCGGGCAGGGATCTTCAGGCCCTGGAGCTTCTCGAAGGCGTGCCGGGCCACCTTATACCCCCCCAGGGCCTTACCCTGCTTGGCCAAGGCATACAGAGTGTACCTGAGCTGCCCGTCAAGGACCACAGCCCAGATCACAGACCTGCCGAACCCCATCATTCGTGACAACTTACACACCCCCTGTGCCCCCGCACTGATTACTGGATGCAGCAGTGCATGAAGTCCAAAATGCTGTCGATTATAATGATGAGAAAGTGTAGTAGGGGTCAGTGAGCTTTATGTAAATGACATCAATTTTACATAAGTGACATCAGCTTAATGTAAATGAGCACTCACCAGCTCTAGCCTCTAATCATAGATACACTCACCGGACATGTTGTTAGGAACACCTGTACACCTGCTCGCTCGTGTAATTATCCAATCAGTTGCGTACGTGACAGCGACACATAAAACCATGCAGTTACGGGTCGAGAGCTGCAGTTAATGTTCACATAAAACGGTGATGAGTACTGTCAGCTAAGAACCAGAATCTAAGACTCTAATCCAATCTGATGGATTCATGATCTGAACCATACAGAGCACTAGGTAGTAGTGGAGAGAGATTCACAGCACGAAAGCAGGTGGCCAATCGGCAGCAATTACACAATGCAATTATGTCAACACGGGCCAAAATCTCCAGGGAATGTTTACAACACTTGGTGGAAATCAAGCCATAGGGAAGTGAAGCTGAGAACAAAAAGGCCCTGGTATTAGCACAGTGTTCCTAATAAAGTGGCCAGTGACTGCAGCCACCTTCACATTCCTGACCGATGCCTTTAAGAATCGATCACAGAATCACTGCAAGCTGCTGATTCATTTGTCACCATTCATCTGTAAATGACTCTTGTGGTCCTTTACAGAGTAAACAGCCAATCAAGGGCGAGGAGACAAATCCAGTTTTCTAGCAAATAATAAAGCAATGTGAATATCATTCATCTCGGTTTTTTTTTTCCTCTCACTCTTTTCACATCATTACTCAATCCACTCCTTCACACACTTCGTCTCCACCACCTTCAGGTATTCAATCATCCTGTCTTCCTCCGTCTCTCCCTCCGTTTCTGCCCTCCTTCTTCCGTCTTCTCCGTGTCCTCCTTTCTCTTTCTCGCTGTCTCCCATCACCCTTTGTTCACCACTCATGTCATACTTGGTTACAGAGTACACACTGGGTGTTCTTTTTAAAGCAGTGGTCTCACAATTCTTCTAAATTGTCCCATCCTGACTAGTTCCCAGGACAGTGTGAGAACATTTCTGGAGGAAGTGGATCTTGACCTGGTTCACGCACATTATAACATAGAAAAGAATAAACCATACTACACACTACAGTCTCAGTTTGTTTCAAAGCACTTATCATTTCAGTAAGAGAGTGGAATGGACAAAAAATCTATATTAATGGACACTTTCTCTCCTGTTTTCCTGTCTGTCTTGTGATTTGTTTTGGGGCTATTTTTTGCCATCACTCAACAGTTGTCTTTCACATGTCTATCTCTATTTCATATCTGTATTAGTCATTTTTCAACCTTTCATCTTACACTCTCCAGCGTGAAAAAGGGAGCAGCTGCCTCACCGCCTCGTCATCGCGAACATCTGGTAGAAGACGAGAAGACGGGGCTGGAGGAACGCGAGAGAGATGGCGCGGTTGCGACGGAAGGGAACCGCGCCGGAGCCCCAGACAAAGTCGGCTACAGAAGAGGCCCAAAACGACAGCCAATTATCACGGAGAAAATCTAAATCCATCTTTTGCCTTTACACCTCCGTGTTTGCTGCCGATCTCTCAGTACCCTTCACACTTCTCACTTCTGCTCACTCACTCTCTGGCCTAAATGGAGAGCTGAAAGCAGCACACATTCCCCGAGTGTTTCCTCACCTATATCACTTCATTTCACTTCTTAATTCTAAAAGTTGAGGTGAGAAGCGTTAATATGCATTCAGTTCACGCCCGAACCCCTCTGGGCCTCTACGGTGACACCCACATGCAGGCTGCATTTCAACTATGTGAATACTTGATTCAAGTGAGCTACTCATTAAAAAGGTCACTAGATGAACAAGAGGGTACCAAAGAAACCCTTCAGACAGTGATGGTTTATACTACTTAGTGTGTGTGTGTATTCATGAAGGATACACTTTGGAGATGCCCAACGGAATGTCTTTGGTTAGGTTGTGGAAAAGAAATCTTGCCAAGTTGAAAAGGGTCTCAGGCATGTTTGAACTGAAAGGCTCAACCTGACAGGACAGAAGGATGCAGAGAGAAACAAGGTTGATTTTATACTAGAGAGATCAATCCATGCTTTTCAAACAACACATCTATCACTGCTAATGGATGGTTTCAACATTTACATTTTAACATTTTATTTTTTTTACATTTACACTGCACAGTAAGCATAATGTATTAATTTAAATATGTGAACCTAAACACTGCATGTACATATTATGTATGCTAATTGGTACAAACATTTTTTTTTATAAATACAGGTTTCGCCCCATTGATCTCTTTTAAACTATTCATCCTCACCTAGACTCAGCAACTGATGTCCTACATATTATTGCTCTTTGCATTTACTAATTCAGGTCAAACTGAAAGGCGAGTTCCACCCAAAACTTTGAGTGAAAACTAATGGCAAGATCTTCATCATTAAGGCTAATGTGGGGGAGAGCCTGAGTCCTGCAACACTAGTTTCTGCTTTCATCACATACGATTTCTTCCTGCCTTTCTGAAGTCGCTCAAAGGCTGTGCTGTTTACACCAAGTGATGATGCTTTGGCGCTCTTGATAGACAGGAGAGAGCCAGGCACTCTCATGCTCTGGCTGCAACGAAGACCAGACAGCCATGCTGTGTAAAGCTGGTCTTACGGGCCCAGTCACGAAGACGGTAAAGAGGCACTCGGAGCGAAGAAGTGAAAGAAGCCAACGGCCATAGAACTTCCCAAAATCAAGTCCTGACAGATGACAAAAACACTGCTGCTGTGAGCACAGGCGAAGTCCGGCCATCACTATTTCCACCACAATCAACGTGGCATTTACAGAACACATTCAGCCTGTTTTCACCTGTAAGTCGTCCTGCGTTTAGCTCGCGAGATGTTAAGAAACGTGTTTTTTTTCTTTTTTTTGCGCAAACAAAAAAAGTTTCCTTAAAACGACTTTTTTTTTTTTGCTACGAATTATCATCTTTAAAAACAGAATTGGGATAGAGTGCAAAGGAAACAGAAACCAATTGTCTTTTGGAGACGTGATGGCCCTGGTGTCGACTTGGAATGCGAACAGCGGTCTGTGCTGAAGTCATAGTCGTTACGGCTGGGCTGGACTGGCCCCATGCTGGGACACAATCTCATCCAACTCGAAGATGTAGGAATCATGGCCGAAGTTTTTACACTTGCAACTGTTAGATTATGTCTGGTGCCTAATAATCCTAACAAATAATAATACTAATACTTTATTTTTATATAGTGCTTTTCTAAATCCCAAAGACGCTTACAACCATCAGTACATAGTATACACTAAACACAGAGAGCAGAGGCTCAATAGTTATAATAGACACGAGATGGTTTGTTGGGGAGAGCAAGTGTGGACAGATAAGAAGGTGCAAGATTGTTTAGGGCCTTATAGGCAAGAAGAAGTAGGAGCCAGTGAAGTTGCTGGAGAACCGGTGTGATGGGGTCACGGGTGCGGGTGTGAGTGAGATTAATTATTAATAATAATAATAATTATTATTAATATTACCATTATTAATAATTAAAGGAGTAAGTGGTTGAATAATTATTCCAAATATTAGTCTTACCATGTAGCGATATATGGAGTGGTACACATGGTACAGCTCAGCTAAGTGCTGAAAACGGTGACATTTCTTCAGCATCTCCTCCTTCTTTTCCTCATTATCTAAGAAGAGAACACACAGGCAGACACAATGTAACATGTATCTGATGGAGGCATGCAAGCCCTCAGAAAGCCCTAACGAACCGAGCCGAACACAAAACCCTGCTCGGTTTAATGAGATTTTGCTCCCACCTCGTGCGATGTCTAGACACTGCATGGAGAGCATCCAGTAGTAGTATGACGCATCGTTGAACCTGCTCTCCACGACGGCATTGTGCGTGAGCTGCTCCAGGACCTTAACGGCCTCGGCCTGCCGTCCCGCCTTGTGGAAGGCTGGTAAAGAAAAAGGATCTCGTCATTTGCACAACTCTATGTTCAACTCTAGGTTCAACTCTAGGGTTCAACTCTATGTTCAACTCTAGGTTCAACTCTAGGTTCAACCGAACACCCTTTCCCCAAGTTTGGCGATGTGTAAAGCTCTAATTTCCGCTCCGCTCTTCCAGCTGCCGACCGTTGTGGTCTTCAAGCTGGCCAGAGCCCCGTAGCTCACCCACATGCCAAAGGCAATTTCGCCTTAATGTACACAAGTCTTACAAGCCTCCCCTCCTGCAACCTAATCTCTCCCGTAACTCACTTCAGACAGACGGCAAGAGAGCGAGGGAGCAGGAGGGAACGAGAGGCCATTAGTGAACGTCAAAACAGCGTCATTCTTCGAAACCAGAGCAGGATTTTAGCACAGAGACCCCACCAGGTTGCTATCTCGGCCTAATCAAACACAGCTTTGCACCAGCGCGACCCCTGCCGTGACCTCAGACAGCAAGCCTTTTCGGGGTCGGGGCTCCATTTGCAGTGGCCATTTTGGGTCGAGGTGCTCAGACGGCACATTTATCAGAGGGCCTCTGACGCAGCTGGTGTGTAGCTCAGCTGGGACGGTTTAGAAAAGTGTCCACTATAAACACAGTGGTGGTCTAATGTGCTCGGTGTGGTTGCTGACACACGCACAGAGTGTGGCGATGAATTCCTTAGTTACTGAAATTGGGCATGTGTGTGCGTGTGTGTGTGTGTGTGTGTGTGTGTGTGCATGTCTGTGCCTGTGTGTGTTGTGGAGCCTTCAGGCATCTATGTGTCACTGTGTGTTAAGCATCTCCTGTTGCCAATTATAATCAGCAGAAACACAATAGTGGATTCTGGCCAGTAAGACAATCAGTGCCTCACAGACAATGCCCATTTCTCACTCTCCAACAATACAGCAGACATGGAGTTCCATGCTTCTGCACACTTTGATTGCAACGTGGAGGCGTAATTATAATCCGCAACAGTCGGAGATTACGGCGGGGAGATTACGCAGGTCGGCTCACCTCTCTGGGCCTCCTCGAAGCGGTCGTTCTCCGCCAGCCACTGTGCGTACGGCACGTAGACGTCGTCCTTGTGCTGAGGATGCTTCTCCACCAGACCGAACGCCTGCAGGCAACAGTCGAGCAGCTATTCATGCTTCGCTTTCGTGATAAATGGTAGATTTTCGTCAGCTAATTATAAGACACATTACTGACTGAACATTTATGTCGCACATATGCTTAGAATATTTTGAAAAGACTCGAGACTTAAAGATTCTATGTCTGTCAATATATTTTCGAGTACTTAGATGTGATCATTTTAAAAACATCAGTGCACAAACTTTGAAAAACTCGTTCATTCTGTACTATTACTAATATTGGCTCCATTTGGGCACCTTTTCATAGTTAGAATGTAAAGCTCTCCATGCTGTATTCTGCACCAGACAGTCTAACTATATGCGAGAAAGCACATTTGGAAATGATGACTCATTTATTAGTGTAAACGACATGCATGTACACACAGGCAGGCAGGCAGGCAGGCACACACACACACACACACACACACACACACACACACACACACACACACACACACACACACACACACACACACACACACACACACACACACACACACATACCCACACACATAATTTCACACCTCATCCCAGTGCTTGGCCTCTACATGGAGCTGCACCAGGGCTTTTAGGTCACCCATCTTGGAGTAGGTCTCAGCTGCGTAACCATGGTGATTCAGCTTCTTGAAAAATGCGGCACACCTGGCCAAGGGCTCCCGCTCCGCTTTATCGAGTTTACGTGCCAAATCTATCAACCTATCAAGAGGCAGAGAGGCAGAGAGAGAGAGAGAGAGAGAGACAGACAGAAGAGAGAGAGACAGAGAGAGAGAGACAGAGAGAGAGAGGGTGAGAGAGAGAGACAGAAAGAGAGAGACAGACAGAAAGAGAGAGACAGACAGAGAGAGAGAGGGTAAGGGGGACAGACAGAGAGAGAGAGAGAGAGAGAGAGAGAGAGAGAAAGAGAAAGAGACAGGGGGTGAGGGGGACAGAGAAAGAGAAAAAGAGAGTGACAGAGAGAGTGAGAGACAGTGACAGACAGAGAGATAGACAGAGAGAGAGTGTGAGAGGCTTGTTTCCATTGAAGATACATGTTTGCTTATCTAATATAAAGATAGAAACTAATAGCAGAGAAGCTCAAACAACACAGGTTCATTATGTCTGTTTTTCATGACATGTACAGCCAATGATCCATGAAATTAGTTCCATTTTATTGTTTTCCTCTGTTCTTGCCCATGGTTTAATTATATGTTGTCGTCTACATTGTTATTATCTGGTAAATGTGAGGATGCGGTCTTTAGTATTCTGCACTGCTGTTGGGTTAAGAGGAAAGGCAGGATGAAAGAAAACTCAGAGGAGGAAAGCAAAGCAGGAGAGGAGAGTGTCTAGGAAGAGAAACACAAGTTGGACTCTAATTGTCTACATGATGGTTTCAGTTATCGAGCTGTTCTGAGTGTTTATTTGGTGGTGCTCAGGTAACACCTATATATGGATGTGATGGATATGGATATACTGCAGAAGCAACTCTAAGAGAGCTTTATTCACTGTTTAATGTTTATTAAAGTGGGTAAAGGGACTCTGTCTCGCACTCTCTCACATTGTTTCACAAATACACACACAAACCCCCATAATTCAGAGGGAAAATATCAAGTCTTTAAGGGGACCTATATCAGTTCTGCAAACAGAACAAGAAGTTTCAAACTGCAAACAGAACAAAAATGTCCCCATGTGTGCCAGGAGTCCTCATAAGATAGTACCATCTCAGGCCACCATTATACTGAGGACCGTCTGGTCCTGTTGTTCCATGTAGGTTTAAATATTCAAGGCATTGCATGTTTAAGTGTACTCTTATTCATTGTGTACATGTGTCAGTTCATGTAAGAGTGTGTGTTGGTTTGAGTGTGTGTGGGTGTGTGTGTGTCTGGAGCTCACATGTCCACCCAGCCGTGATCGCCAATGAGCTCAATGGCCTTCATGTTTTCTCCTGCGGTCAGGTACATTTCGGCAGCAGCGCGGGGCTCCTTACTGTTCTTAGCCCAGTCTGCCTGCTTCTTCATCAGTAGCTTCGTGTCTTTAGGGTCCCCAGAGGCCAGAAAGTCCTGATAAACAAAGGGCACACACACATGCACAAAAGAACAGAATTTTTCAAAATTTCCACTAAACTAAAGCCAACACAGCTGAAATGTATACAGGTCCAAACAGATCATCAAAAACACATTCTTTCTCTTTTTCTTCTCTTTTCTTTCTTTATTAGGACAGGTCTTCCCCTGCCATCTTTTACACTAAACCAGTCAGAGCAGAGGCAAACACATACACACACAAAAAAATATACAGATGTCAGAACATGGAAACACACACACACACACACGAACAGAAACTCACCCACACAAAAACACTAAAAGAAAGAAAAATAAATATACGACAGGACCACAGACAGACCACACACTCAGAAGGAGCACCTCATGTGACTGTTAAACAGTCACTAATGATCAAAGATTCATCAAAATGACACACATCCCGTACACACACACACACACACACACACACACACACGCACGCACGCACCTTGGCAAACTCAAACATGCGCAGGTCAGTGTACATGGTGAGGGCTCTGTTGTCATGGCCACTCCTCTTGTAGAGTTTGGCGGCCTCGTGGAACTTCCCCTGGTAAGCGTAAACGTCCGCTAGAAAGAGCTCACTGTTATTTTCACCTCTTTTCTTCCTTTCCTGTGCAAAATACGCCAACACAACCACAATGACAAATACAATAGGATGTACAGGTAAACATGCAAAACAGACTGTGTACTGTGCTTCTCTCACTATGTCCACTCTAGATTTATTCAAGCAAAACCATTTTGAACAGGGACAATGAATCATCTACAGGCTCTGGTGCTCATGGTCTTTGCTGACCACATTAACATCATCAAGTTTAATTGTCTTCAAACTGGTTAGCTGCTAATTACTTGAATGTCAGTATTAAAATTTGCATAAGCTTATTAGGCTGTGCCATGAGAAGTTTTACACATCTGTAGCATATGAGCCCAGTCAGCTTATGTCGACACTTTGGTATGTGTCTTGCCATCAGTCTAAATGGCTTGCTTTGAAATTTTAAAAACCCACATGGAGAACTATGCGATGATGATTAGATTATAAATAAAAATATTATACAAAATCAAATTATGAAATAAAAATTCGAATTCAAAGAAAAACGGTAGATTCAAATGGGGTTGTACAATTTTCATTCTACACACAAACATACCCACCCACCATTAAATATACTACTAAATCACACACACACACCCCATAACATCTACCCAGTCCCAGCATTTATGAAAAACTATTCAGTGATCCATTGAAGTTCAACGATCCATTCTTCCCAGCATCATGACATCAAAAGCACTTCTCCGAGACAAAGGCGGCTCCTTCTCAAGCCGCCAGCCAGAGGTCGGCAGAGCCTTATCTCACATGGAGAAAATCTCACCCCACAACACATGAATGCATTTAGATTTCAAATGCTGTTGTGATTAAAGTCTTTCTCACAAGACTGCTCCAGTTTCCACAGAATTCCTCAGAGCTTTTTGAGGTGTGGACACAGAAAGAGAGAGAGAAAGACAGAGAGAGAGAGAGAGACAAAGAAAGAGACAGAGAGAGAGAGAGAGAGAGAGAGCGCCCACACAGATCATTGGCGAGTCACTTAGCACCAATAAATGATATGAAGGAGTTGAAGTCCGCAGGAAGTCACACTGATTACAACTTAATTCTCAATCAAGTGTTGGAGGTCAAGTTACATCTCTCAAACACTGATTGATACTGTGCTGAAAGCATATTTGACATAACAAATTTGGGTATGTATCCATGAAGAGGAAGGGCTAGTATGAACGGAGCAGTGGAATGTTTTGGTATGATAGTACTTGGCAGCATATGCGTCTGCGAGGAAAACTGAATGAGGTGAGGACAAAATGACAGAAACTAAAAGCACGTACTTCAATGCTGTTGATGAGCTCCAGATAGCGCAGGTCTCGAACTCTGATAAAGGCCTAGGAAAGACAGAGAGAGTGAGACGGATACGGCCAAAGCCATTTCATTCTCTCTTTAATCTGGAAACTGATTAGTACTGTTCTTTTTCGGGACTGCAAGAAATGAATTCCCAAAGGACCATCATGCATTATGCTCAGCTTCCATCACAAGGTAATGCGGTGCTCTTGTAATTAAGTGCATGCGGGTGATTTTACTGACCTTCTTGGCTGTGTCAAAGTCGAGTCCCTCCAGAGCCTCTGTGGCCAGGTCCCTCCAGTCACTATCAGTCACACCCAGGCAAGCGATCTGATAGGCCTCCTTAAACATCCGCCTCTCCAGATACTGATACATGGGCGCTGACTACAACGAAGTGACATGGACCACCAGTAAACTGACAAACAGCTCACTGCATTTTATTCTCAAACATCCGGCCACATTTCACCGCCACTCTCATCGCCCACATGGAAAAACACCGCAATTCTACACAACGTGGAAGGACCTCGCATACACACCTGAGGCACCTCAACGGCAGCCATTGAGTACACGTGGAGGCAGAAGATTTTGGAGCCGTTGTAGCCCACCACGAAGCCCTGCATCTTCTGCTGGTGCACGGGGAAGTTGCTCGCCTTGATGTTCAGATAGCTGCTCCCGGAGAAACATAGCATGTCCTCACACTGGGTGTTCCAGGCTACGCTGTTCGCATTGGGCTCCTGAACGAACAAGCAAACACACACACACAGACACACAGAGAGAGAGAAACACAAGAGGGGGAGTGGTGGATTATGGATGTGGCCTAAAGGGGTGACTTTATATATTTTGTTCATATCAAAAACACAACATGCATACTAATGACTAATTTCTGTATATATATGATTGAATACCGCTGTCATTGTTAAAACTGTAAAGTTTGCTAATCGTGCTCTCATGCGCTTTCTTGGTTTTAGAGCGTCTATGATTTCAGCCATCCATGCAACACTGGTCCCAGACACGTTCATAATGGCCTTGTGGCTTGTGGCTCGCGGTGGAGCCTTAATGTAAACCGCACCTCTGCGGCACGGAAGCAACCACGTCCCTCTAGCGGAACGCTGAGCTCTGGGGCGGATGAAGCGGTGGGGGTGGGTCTGGGACGGGCTCCTCACCTGGAAGAGCAGCTCCTTGGTGTGGATGTCGTAGACCATGCAGGTACTGTGCTCGTCCACCACAGCCAGCTTCCTGCGAGAGGTGCTCATGTCCAGGCACCGCACGGACGTGTTCTGCTTCAGCAGCAGGATGGGGAAGGGGTTGTCCACGAAGATCTTAAGAATCTGGAGGGACAGAAGATGTGTGTGTGTGTTTGTGTGTATATATACACACCGGAAAACTGGACATTACAGTTACGCTTGACAAAGGTGTGTGAACTCGAAGCACTTTCTCAATTTACAGTTGTGTTATTTTGCTTGTTGCAGTGCCTCTGGCTGTAATAGAAGTCTTTACACTGTATCTGAACATTTACACGTGTATTACCAATGTGTTATATTAGATCAGATTAAGATCTATAAATAACCTGTAAACATGAAGTATCACAAATGTAAGGGACAAAGACATATTTTTGTCTTTCATGATGGTTACTGTCAGTAGGAGATCATAGTGGAGTACATTCTTGCTGTGTCTTGGTCAGGACACTGAACGCACAATACCAGTCACCATTCACGACCTTGCATGAGTTCATAGGTCATCAGGGAGGAGGGTCAAGAAATGTCAATCATGGCTACAAAAGTGCTATGTTTGATGCTGGCGGAAAAGAAAAAAAATGAAATTGACCCTATGCTTCAAAGATAACTGGAGGTAATGAATAACATGTCATGAACATTACATAAATGTTGCTACTAAGATAGCTATATGCTACATAGCTACCAGGATCGCTGTACAACACAAGGTGGAGGAAAATTTATTGGATTTTGGGAAAACTATGATGAAGGTACAAAGCATTCTGAGCATTCTGTCATCCTATTGGTCAACGTCAAGGAACATGTCGTAGGAGTTGTTGACATATTAGGACTGTTTTATTTAGAGACTGTAAGAAATGAATTCCCAAAGAACCATCATGCCTTATATTCAGCTACCATCACAAGGTTATGCGGTGCTCTTGTAATTATGTGCATGTGGGTGATTTTATTGATCTTCTTGGCTGTAGTGCAATGCAGTGCAATGCTGGAAATTTGTCAGCTATGACAAAATCGCATCAAAATCATGCTGATGTCATGTACTGTGAACCTGGCACACAGCAAGTAAACGTGGCACAAATCCGTTTTTTCAAATTCGGATATGTTATCTGTATTGCAATGTGAACAGCAAAAAAAAAAACAACACATCGAATCTGCCATCTTCAGTTCCTGTTTGGGACAATTTCATATGTACTACTGAAATCCTGTGTGCCTGATACATGGCAATGAGCCTCGGTGTGTAGAGCCAGATGGGAATTCATGTGACTTTTATATCAGTCCAACTCGACATTTGTCATGGTTTCGCACTGCTGGAACAAAAAGATGGATGACAACACTGAAGGATTGCAGTGGCTGGATAGGCAGGTAACGGACCTCCAACATTTGGGGGGAGGACTCATTCCTCTGGACGAGTGTGGCATCGTGAAGCATGTGGGTCAGTTCAGGAGCATGATCGGTTCAGACTAATGTCAGATATAGGGCACATTGAAAAGATGAACAACCTTTGGATTTGGCCCGAAAATTGGATTTTTACCACTTTTACCTGCTGTGTGAATGTAGCATCAGTTTACTTTGTGCAAATCAGGATGTAAATCTTTTGTAAAATTAATTCAGAAATATTACGTGTAGATGTTCCCAAGATTGTTAAAAAAAACCTACTGCTCCATTTTTCAGGCCAACCAGAAGCCCCTCCCTCCCCGGAGGGCCTCCAATCACTTTGATGTAGCGAATCAGAGATTCCATGATCCATTCTTTCTCCTTTACGCTGCTGAATGACAAACATTGGAGTCTCTTCTCCTAAACAAACACACACACACACACACACAAATATAAACATACCAAGGCATCTTTTTTCTATGACAGCAGAGGACAGCTACACACACACAAGCACCCACCAAAATCAGACCTATAGTATTATGCCATCTCAATTACAAGCTGCTCAGAATGAAAGGAAACAGCATGCTGGGATTAGACTCCAAGCAAGCGATGCCTGACACAGACATAAAACAGAAAGAGCACTTTATGAGAAGAAAACACCTTTTGTCTCTTGGGAATGGGGGAGGGGCAGATTTAAGAGATTAATATGCTGTTAAAAAGCTCTGTGAGTGAATCACACTCTGTATCTCTTACACACACATACACACACACACACACACACACACACACAAACAGGCACACATAAACCGCAGACTGAAACCAGAGTGGATCAAGCAGTTGAACCAGACAGTGGTCAAGACCCTTGTCTCAGTTACTCCCTCTGTCTGAGTTAGCAAGCATTCTTTCGCCCCCCCCATCCCCTTCCCTCTCACACACACACACACACACACACACAGCTGTAAACTTAAATAAACCATGTGGTATCTAAATGGCTACAGCAAGCATGCCCTCTGGGTACAGATAAAACTCCTATGAACTCGAATCACTTGATGTGGCGATGCTTAACAGGCGTGACTCTGCGTGGTGTGAACCTGAGCTCATCGTGTCCACCTCCTTTCGTCCAGAATGCTGGATCGAACTTCAGGCTTCCACACAAGCCCGAAGCCATTCTACACTCCCTCTAGCGCTGCACTGTTTACCTGGCAGAGGATGATGTGTTGGGAGCAAACTACGAGTAGATTGCACTCGAAACGTCTGCATATTTTCTCTTTGACGCGGTAGTGCATGTCGGATGAGTCATCTGAACTCAGCTCATATATTAGAATCTTCTCGGGCAACTGGATGGCTAGCCGGCTTCGGTAGATGGCGATCTTTTTCACCAGCTCACGACACTTTATACGCACTGGAGGGCAGAGAAAGGAGGAGAGAATGAGGAATGTATCCTTAATGGATAATGATACACATGCCTTCACAAACACACTGCTTTCAAACGACTGGCAGGTGACGTGAATAACACTGGTAATCTTGTTATAATGGCACCTATCAAGGGGCGGGAAATATTAGGGAACAAGTCACTCCTTGAAGCTGATGTGTTGGAAGCGTAAGGATATGCGACTTTGACCAAATTCTTTGCGACTTTGACCAAGGGCCAAATTCTGATGTCTAGACGACAGGATCAGAGCACCTCCAAAAGGGCAGGACTGATGTTCCCTGTATGCACTGGATAGTACCAGCCACAAGTGGAAATTCAGAGAGTACCTTTCTGCTCTGTGATGAGGTGCTGGACGATGACGTCGGTCATGCTGTCCCTGTAGGCATAACGGTCTTTATATAATCCGTGTACTGTGCTGAACACCAAATGGAAGAACGCTATCGTACCGTCCTGACAACCCACCACCTGAAACATCATCAATGGGGGGAGGGGTTATTAATTTAAAGTAAATCACTAACATCGCTGACAAAGTAATCTAGTGGGAGAGTAATCTAGCTTAGAATGCTAACTTCAGGGTGGCGTATTGCCCACTGCAGGTGTCCTAGAAGCTTGTGCTTCTGGCCACTGAAAAGTGAAAGAAACCTAAAAGAACTTGGGCAGAGGTGCAGGAGAATGATTATTGATTATTAACAATAGGAGAAGACTCAAACGTTCTGTAACTGTCTTATTATCATAGATTTGTAGAGGTTTCACTGTTACCAACTGACGACATTCGCCATTGCTGTTTTGTCTCATCATAAATGAACGTTATTTGCATGATAGTACATCCCTCTATCATGTCCTCCTTGTTTTTCTCTCCGTTTATCCTTTTCCCTCATTCACACACACAGCAGTTTCTAAATTAGGCTCTGCTATAAGTATTTGCACTCTGAGCCGGTTAATCTGGCTAAGCTAAAGTGTTAAGGTTAGACATCTGATCGCTCATACAAGTGTCAGGCTTCATTACAAATTGACACAGCAGCCACAAATTGCTGTGCCTACTGCAACTATCGTACTCAACCCACTAGCCGACTTGAAAAGCAATTACACGATGGCCTCCAAAGCCTCACCACATAATTGGAGTCTGGTTTGACCCGACAGGTCCAGACCCAGGAGTTCTGCTCTACGATGGTTCCGAGCCGGACGCCGTCTTTGGTATACAGAGACGCCTGCTTGTCTGAGCCTCCGATCACAATGTATTCCCCTTTGGAGAAGTAGCTCACGCAGCAGGGGTCGAAGTTCAACTGCCTTTCCTTCCCAATCTGAAAAAGGAAAAAAAAAAATTCAAGTCCTGAGCCAAGCCCCAAGCAAGCTGGACTACGGTAAGCAAGTACGTGTTCTGTAGAACTGTACGTCCTATGAAATGAACATGGGTTTCCAACTCAGTCAGGATGTTGCATGTTGCTAAAAATGGAGTAGGAACAGATGTGTGAATGAAAAATACCCATGCAGACCATCAAATGTCACCCAGGCCTTTTTGTATTATTTTTCTAATTTAATTATACAGATGATTGGGCAACATTTTTATGAAAACATCAATAATGGCACATTTAATTTCGCCACTATGAAAACAATTACATTATTGAGTCACACCGCCTTTTTGTTATGATTTAGGTGGACGTCTACAAAGCCTGAAACCGCGTGTGAGAAGCACAACACAAAGCTGTGAACTCAAGAGGAAGGACAAAGCAAATTGCAACACATCCACCCAGTTGCATCCCACCACTCACAAATCTTCCTTTTTTCTCAGCTTCAGAAACAGGGCCATGTGTTACGTGTAATCGACTAAAAAAAAAAGAGAGACCTGCGTTACCATTTGAGACCTTAGAGGAGATCATAAATCACGGCGGTTTCGCTGTAAAGCGGCCTGCAACGGCGCGCAGATACGCAGAGGGGCACCTGCAAATTGCACAGTCAGCTCCCCCGAGCGCTTCTGCGTGCACATTTTTCAGTCGGACAGCTCAATGCGATGCGTTCCTGCTAACTGGAGGTGTGGGAGACGCTAAGCGCCTGGGACCAAAAGCGACCGGCCGTGGACGTGAGGCAGTGCCACTGATACAGTAATAAAACAGGGGGGACCGCCCATGTCCCATAGTTCAGTATGATATAGTGCCTGGGTCCTGTCTTCCCATTCAGTGTCTTCACATCAAAGCGATTTAGCTATCTAGGCAACGCCTGACCAAGATCGGCCACCATAATTTCTTTCTAAACGATCCTTATTGTACTGGCCACGGAGATCCGTTACTGCGGGTCATGTCAAACTTAGAAACCTTCGGCATCATGTATGTTCGCGAAAACACACACACACACACACACGTGCACACACAGCATCTGTTTCCTCTCACGTTGAACCCTGGGCCACTGACGAAATGTGCCTCTATTCTTTCTCCCTGAAAACCCCCCCAGACAACATCAAGTTTTTTTTATGTGCCACTATAAATAGCACTGTAATGCAAACAGCATGTGCAGAGAGAGAAAGAAGGAAAGAATCAGAAAGAAAGAGAGTGAGAATTCAGAGAGGAACAGACTCCCCTTCTGGCTAATGTTTTATGACAGTGAAAAAAGCAGTCAGCACCAATCTGCCCTTAATTACTACACTTCCCATGAGTACCTGGGGGGGAATGGTGGCTTGCACATTGCAATTAGAAAGCTACAGGAGTGGTGAAGGGAGGTGGGTTGCGTGGTTTCTGTAGTTCTTGACAGGGCAAGTGCCACAGGGGAGATCTCGAACTGGGCCACCATTACAAATAACATTTGAAATCTCAGTCTAAATAGCTTGTGTTCTGATTGCCTTGTTCGTGTAAAAGCTGGAAGAAACTGATGGTATACAGATCCAACAGAGCACCAGTTGTTCTGCATTAGCCTAGGCATTTAAACCTATAGTCTCCGGGTCATAAGTCAAGTCTGTAATCAGTACTACATACACACACACAGACACACACGCAGACACACACACATGCGCAGACACACACGCAGACACACACACATCCTAAAGTTTGACTTTACAAATTATATAGTTACACTATATAGCCAAAAGTATGTGTATACAATCAATCAATCAAATGTATTTATATAGCGCTTTATACAGCATTTGTTGTCACAAAGCAGCTGTCCGAGTGTCCAAGTCCAAGGCCCCAGTGAGCAAGCAAAGGGTGACAGTGGCAAGGAAAAACTCCCTAAGAGCATCAGGAAGAAACCTTGAGAGAAACCAAGACTCATGGGGGTTTGCCACTGGAACACTGGAGTTAGTTATTGAGTTCAGGTGTTCCAGCTACCCACTGCTAACAGGCAAACTTTGGCAGTAGAGTGGGTCGTACTGAAGAGCTCAGTGACTGTCATAAGATGCCACTCACAAGACAATTCACCACATTTCTATCATACCAGATCTGCCTGGGTTAACTGTTAAATGCTGTTATTGTGGAAATGGAAGGTTCTAGAAACAGCAACAGCTCAGCCACGAAATGGTAAACCGCATAGACAAAAATCACATCCTGTTGCATCATTTGCTACAGAGTTCCAAACTTCCTCTTTGGAAACAACATCAACACAAGATCTGTCTGTCCAGGGCTTCACGAGACTGGCTTGCCATGGCCAAGCAGCTGCTGGCGAACACCGTGATTGCCCCGCACGATGCTACGCGTCAGCTGGAGCGCAGTGAAGCATGCCACCCTTCTCTGGTGTCAGGGATCACGCTTCACCTTCTGGATGCCTGAGTTGGATCGGCGCATGCCAGGGGAGCACCGCCAGACGCCTATCCGGACGAACGGTGCCAACAGCGAAGTTCGGTGGCAGAGAGAGGGATAATGATCTGGGGCTGGTTTTTAGGGTTCGGGCTAAGCTCCTTAGTCAGGGTTCCCACTCAGATGGCAAATTCCCTGACATTTCTCTGACTTTCAAGCTGAGTGAGTTTCTACAACCTATAACAAACAGATAAACAGTCCATCTATGATAAATGTTTGCCTCAAAATCAAGTAACCACAACCACTCACACAATACGGGAAACGTGTACAAATGTAACATTTTGGTAAATGTCAACTACAACTTCAATACGCTACAAACATAATTCCCCGATATTCCTTTTGGCTTGACCCGGAAAATCATTTCCTGTTTCAGCATGACTGCGCCCCTCCGTGGTTGGACTGTTTTGGGGCGGAAGATCTCCAGTGTCGTGCACACAGCTCTGACCTCAAGCCCACTGAACACCTTTGGGAAGTACTGAAGCTGTTATCGTGAGCCTTTCTCGTCCAACAGTGCCCGACCTCAGATTTGCTCTTTGAACTAAATGAGCACATGTTTCCACATACACAATCCAACACCTTGTGGAAACCCCCAAAGAAAATGTATCAGACAAGGTTTTTTTTTAGGTAAGCACAGAGTGAGTCAAGTGAGTGCTGATTGGCTGTCTGGTAACACTGATGGTAACAAGACCCAACTAATCTTGACCTATACCAGATTTAGTGCATAAAACATAATGGTGGGTTTTTTTAGTGCTGTTTTCAAGAGGTACAGCATTACAAACATTGAGATTAAGTTTATATTTATATAGAGTAAAATACTAAATTGCTTTGTTGCTTCTAATACTCTTCTTCCTCGTCTTCGAGTCATTCTCTACTTAGCGGTGGAACATTTTCACCATCATTGTTAATTTCTCATACATTGTGATTTGGATGTTTGCCTCAGTGCATATGTTCACATTACAGCCAAGTGTGTTGGCTCCCACCTATGGGAATGTCTGTGAAGGGTGTCTTATTCATGTTAGCAGACACAGTCACAGAGAGATGCATAACACAAAGGGAGCATTATCAGTCATCAAAAGCACCGCTAGCTGTCATTTCCTGGTCTTCACTGTCCTGTACCTGAACTCAGCCAATGGCATCCCTGCAAACTCGCCACCCTCTCCCTGCAGCAATGGCGCTGGCCTGTGCTCTCCTACGCTTATCCCTCCATCTCTCACCCTTTCCCAGCAACTCTCTAGCTCCAGCTCCAGCAGTTCTCCCTGGCTTCTTTGCCTGAGGACTGTGTTTCCCAGCATGCATTGTGCCGCTTTCTCCTTCTCCTTCGCCATGCTGCATTCCTCCACTGCCTCACCAATCAGCTCATTGGTGTTGAACGAGGGAAGACACCTCCTCGAGCCCCTTACAACATGCTGGGATCGTTAAATGCTGACCTCGATTAGTCATGCTAGTTCTCACAGTTCATTAGATGATTTATGATTCTTATGAGAGCTAATGGCCCTACCCTAATCCAGCAAATAAGAAGTTATCACACCTCAACCTGGGCATATGCATGTTGAAGGGCACACAACAATTAATTTCTAATTATTTTCTTTTTTGTTTGCATTTCCTAACAAAAACATGAAATGTTAACAAAGAACAAAATTACTGTAATTAAACAGAAATGAAACAATACATAATAAGTACACACATGCATCAAATTCCCCAAGGTGGGGAATGGGCATTCTATTAAAAATAACAGCTAGAGAGCTCCCCCTAGAGTATAATATTCACTACTACCACTACTGTCCCTAGCTAGTTTACTTTGGGATAAGATAAAAAGCTTTACCAAGAATAATATCGTTTTTGAGATATGTGATTTATCAACCATTTCTATTCCAAACTGCAGCCTTACTTGGAAGGGTTCCAGGCAATAGACCAGATTGGGGAAGATGAACCCCCTGGACGCTCGATCTTCACCTTCTCTTCTCCATTCTTGTTCCTGATGCTCACCACCCCAGTCATCATGCCCAGAGCCAGGTACTGGCCATCATTTGTCCAGCTGAGGCCATGAACAAACAAACCAACAAACAAACAAACATCAGAACTCCCTGAGTCCTCCTTGCTTACGGACGTGTTCCTCTGTCGAGTCCTGTCCAGTCCTGTCCAGTCCTGTCCAGTCATGCTTGCAGTTACCAGTACTTACCCACAACATGTGATCTTGCTGCTAACTTTGTGTTTCGATACGGATTTCTGTTCAGGGGACCAAAGACCTATAGCCCGAACCAAACGCCCAGTCTGTCAGCATTTATAGGTTATACAACACAACATATATAGGCTATACAACACAACATATTCTGGCTATACAACACTGCATATTTAGGCTTTACAACACAACATATATAGACTATATGATCGTCCTCACCAAAGTCTCCTGACGAGCAGGAGGCAAGTTGGTGTGTGACAGGGTTGTATGCGACACACTGGATAGAGTCATTGTGGCTGTGAAACACATAAGAAAAAATAAGTAGGGTAGGACAACTGAATACTGGTCGAGGGAACATTCATGCTAACGTCCTACATCATGTTGAGAACTGACACCAAAACAGTTAGCCTACTTTATTGACCCATGTCACCATGAATAACCCATAAAGTGGTTTAAAAAAAAAACCTCACGTGTATTTGAGAATGCCCTCAAGTTTAGAGGTCCAGATGATAATGCTTTTGTCTGCAGAGCCTGATGCAAAACGTTTACCTGGAAGTCACAACAAGATCAGAATAAAAGGAAGAACTTACAATAGGATATGTTGGACAGTCAAGAAAATAAATCTGAAAAACACTTACCATCTTTAGCATACGCTACACAGTACACTGTGTCTTTGTGTCCTTTCAGTGGTTGTACAAGTGTTCCATCAGCTGTGTCATAAACCTGGAGCAGACATGGCTACTTGTTAAAAACTTCAGCTGGCTGGAATACTCCAATTTTATCTTTATACAAAGCATACATGGTCTTAATCCAATCAACAAACTGGTAAAATTTTATTTAAATTTTATTTACATTTTATTTATTGAAATTGTTAACATTTATTTATATACATTATATACATTTAACACAGATTATCATACTGCATGTAAATGCATTTTGAACATCCAGTGTATCAACACTTTTTGCTGCAACATTTAAAAAATACATTACATATGATAACTATACATTTAGGACAAGAATATGTCATATGAATATGTCATATGTCATCACAAAAGAAGCCCCCCATACCAGAACTCTGTTTCCAGCTGCTACTATGAGTTGAGTGCCGTCTGGTTTGAAGGCCACGTCGTAAATGCTGTCACACAATTAGTGTCAATTAATGTTCAATTATCTGACGTGAATATTATCTTATTGCATAGCTATACAACATACTGTCAAGCGATTTTTTGAAACCACTGCATATACACACACGGTCGTTATAAATAACTTAATCAGTCTGGAACGATGAACCTAGTCTCCTTATCGTAAAAAGCTTCGTTAAATGCAGATTAAAGAACATTAAAGTATCTCGATAACCTAACTAGTTTGGTGATGGAAATCACCAGGACTACCATGACAATTTCCCTGCTAACTACCTAGCTAGCGACCTACATTGCTTCCATACTTTATTTTTATACCCAACGCTATGTGAACTGTTTTTGCTGGCTAGCTATCTAGCGCCATAGCTAGCCAAGTAATGACATTTAGATACAGATGTTTATTCAGTAACGTGCAAGGCAAAAAATCTTCAAGTAATATGAGGATGACAATGATCTACAATTAAAAATTACATGCTGCGAGCGTAAAATATCGAATAAATAGGTTAGCTAACGTTAGCTAGCCGGTCGGCTAATGTCGATATAGCATCAAATGGTTTACATAGTAACCACCGTTGCTAACCACATCCATAGAGTAGGGGTTATACAAACCAAACCAGCCAACGAAGGACAGAAAAAAACATACCACTGTTCAACTTTGTCACGGTCGTGTACTTTATCTATCCATGTGGGAGCAGCTCGCATTGTTGTGTGCAAGGTTAAATTAATTTGTCTGTTTAAATCCGCGCGTTCAACAGGTCTTCCAAGAGGTAAAAACCAGGGGATGCAGCAGTCGCTAGGAACAAAATTTCCAAGATGTCTACTGGCATCAAAATAAAAGTCACAGTATGCAAATTTGTCTAATCTAATTGTTTGAAAAATGCCAAGAGCAAAAACTATAGACAAACAAACGAAAAACAAACCAACAGACATAACAAAAACAAGAACTAATCCTCCTCCAGTGACAATTTTATGAATACTAAAGTGTACAAAATACTATAACGTAATCACAGAATGCTAACAGGCATAAGATATTATCATAGCTAAGATAACAGTATGTATACATAGACACATGCACATTTATATATAACAATTATACAACTAACCTTTTTGACAATTAAACAAAAAACTTAAAATCCAAATATGTAATGTAAATTCTATGTGTAATGTAGATGCACTTATATGAATCTGCACAATGCTAAGAGACTGACACCTTCTTACGTTTTCTCAGGTCATGTCTGCTGTAATTCAATGTAACTCAGAATAATACATAAAGCTACAGCTTGTCCAGAATGCCAGAGAACTAGTTTCATTAAAGTTTCATTCAAAATCAATAACTCGATATAAAAATAAGAAGCAGCTCTACGTCCAAAGTTTTTTTTATTGCACTGAAATGTTAGTAGTTTTGCTCGGAAACTATTTTTGACCATGTAAAAAAACAAACTTAATTCTAGCGAGTGAAAATTTTTGCGAATTACACTGTACGATAGATGGCAGTAGTATGGGATAGTCGCAACTTAACGTCACAAGAAGGAGAATAATAAATTGGCCCGAATAAAAAAAGCTTATCTAGCCTCTTTCAATTTTAAGGAAAACTGTTCGGACATTCCTTGGAAATAAGTGAATGGTGCATTATTTATATGGCATACATAACAAATATGGAATAAAGGCATACACGAGGTCTGAAACTCGCATGTAACTTTCGCGGGAATTCAAGTCATGTAAGTCCATAACAAGGAATCTATCATTGCTGAACTTGTCTTATAAACTAAAATTTCCACTACAGAAATGAATCGTTTCCAAACGTCTTTTTAATTAATAAAGAATATATTATGGTATATAATGGGCTTTGTAATTAGTGTATGAAATCATTAGCTGTATGAAATGGAGATTGAACGGTCTTGAACTTTTAGCTTTTCATAGACAGTTCAAAATTTAGGTAACTTTGAAATTGACAGGCGGTGCATACAGGAATCAGGCTTTATATATATAAATATAAATATATGTCGTATGTCTATAATTTATTCACTATATAGAAGTGAGGTGATTGTCGACAAACATCCTGAAAAGAACGAGCAGGTGATGTCTGTCGCCACAGAGGGCATCGTCACCAAAGGGCTGGATCCAGGCTGGACAATAGAGACGAAGCAACGAAAACAAGGCAAGACAGCAGGCAAAACAGACACATATATCGTTAGGTAGGTGTTAATATAGGTCGATCCCTTGTTTGATTGCATCATTTTCTCAGAAAATGCCTCATGATTCACATTGTCATGTCATGTAGTATTTACTTTAATGTCAATCCTGTACATAATAAGGCTTTAACTTTCTACAGTAACCAAATATTCATTCTTCATATACACTCACCGGGCACGTTATTGGGTACACTTGTCCAACTGCTCATTAACGCAAATGTCGAATCGGCCAATCACATGGCAGCAACTCAATGCATTTAGGCATGTAGACATGGCCAAGATGATCTGCTGCAGTTCAAACTGAGCATCAGAATGGGGAAGAAAGATTTAAGTGACTTTGAACGTGGCATGGTTGTTGGTGCCAGACGGGCTGGTCTGAGTATTTCAGACTGCTACTCTATTGGGATTTTCACGCACAACCATCTCTAGGGTTTACAGAAAATGGTCAGAAAAAGCGAAAATATCCAGTGAGCGGCATTTCTGTGGGTGCAAACGCCTTATTGATGCCAGAGGTCAGAGGAGAATGGCCAGATTGGTTCGCAGTCGTTACAACTGAGGCATGCAGAAGAGCATCTCTGAATACACAACACATCGAACCTTGAGGCGGATGGGCTACAGCAGCAGAAGACCACACCGGGTGCCACTCCTGAAAGCTAAGAACAGGAAACTGAGGCTACAATTCACACACAGGCTCACCAAAATTGAACAATAGAAGACGGGAAAAACGTTGCCTGGTCTGATAAGTCTCGATTTCTGCTGCAACATTCGGATGGTAGGGTCAGAATTTGGCGTCAACAACATGACAGCATGGATCCAACCTGCCTTCTATCAACGGGTCAGGCTGGTGGTGGTGGCGCAATGGTGTGGGGGATATTTTCCTGGCACACTTTGGGCCCATTAGTACCAATTGAGCATCGTGTCAATGCCACAGCCTACCTGAGTATTGTTGCTGACCATGTCCATCCCTTTATGACCACAGTGTACCCATCTTCTGATGGCTACTTCCAGCAGGATAACGCACCATGTCATAAAGCGTGAATTATCTCAGACTAGTTTCTTGAATACGACAATGAGTTCACTGTACTCGAGTGGCCTCCACAGTCACCAGATCTCAGTCCAATAGAGCACCTTTGGGTTGTGGTGGAACGGGAGATTCGCATCATGGATGTGCAGCCGACAATTCTTCAGCAACTGCGTGATGCTATCAAGTCAATATGGACCATACTCTCTGTGGAATGTTTCCAGTACCTTGTTGAATCCATGCCACAAAGGATTAAGGCAGTTCTGAATGTAAAAGGGGGTCCAACCCGGTACTATCAAGGTGTACCTAATAAAGTGGCCGGTGAATGTATTTGCATATACAATAGAGCTGGGGCATATAATGGTAATGATTATAATTTTTCTATGGTGATAATTATTCATAATGCAATATATATTATATGAACTATTATCAGGACCTAATAAATTATATGATTGTTTCATATGCAGTAATGTCTGTATTATCACTGTTGGTGCCTGTTGTAATGTCTTGGACTTTTTTTGTAAATAAAAAAAAAGTGGAAAATAAGTTTTGCTGCCATTTGAAGTCCTCAGGGCAAGCGCTTCAGGTCCAAAGTAGCCCTCCAGAGATACCTCCTCTCTGAGGAGAGCACTGAGGCGGGTTCCACTGGCTTCAGCACACCCGAAAGCGACCTCGGAGGCTGCCAGCAGCAGGGGACGCAAGCGTCCAGGCAGAGAAGGGCAACGCGGGCAAAGAAATGTGCGGAAATACCCCATGGAGAACCAGCTGTGAGAGCGACGGCAAAGAGACGGACGGAGACGGAGAAGGCGGAGCACAATGATGAAAGCAGGGTGACGGGAGGAGAGAAGGAGGACGAAGAACAGCAGAAGAGCGGCGCAAGCACGAGTGTGGAGTCGGCCGGTGGAGCTGCGCTGGTGGCGAACACACAAGCCGCGGTGCCCACCGTACGAGTGCAGACAGCGTCTGACAGCGACGGAGAGGACAAAGTAGTACGGGTTCAAGTAAATGAAGCAAGAGCAGGTGAAGCGGCCACAAGAGGGAGCTGTTCCCCTGTTAGAAACACGCAAAGCGGTGCGTTCTACCTCTGCATGTTGGCTGTTGACCATATAATTACATTACATACTCCATGCAATAATACCTGCTATATAAAAAGTGCCTAACATCGATAGTCACCTAAAATAATGCTTGCTTTAACTGAATCTTTATGGTCGTTGTTTCACGCTGTTTAGTTCACCATCTTTTATGTTACAGGCACAAGATTATTAGCAGAGAAACGCCGAACCAGCCCATATTTCAGCAGAAAGAATAATGGTTCGTAGCTCTAAATGTCAGAATGTCTGACACTTTCAAGTCTGTCATGAGCCCAAAACAAGTTAACGTTCTGGAACATTCCAAGGCCAAGATTCATCCAGGCTCTCTCTGTCTTTTTCTGATTCTCTCCACATCTCCCCCAGGTCTCAGTCCTCCAAAACGTAAAGCTCTCAGAAAGTGGACGCCCCCTCGTTCACCTTTCAAGCTGGTTCAAGAAACCCTGTTTCACGACCCCTGGAAGCTTCTAGTGGCCACCATCTTCCTCAACAAGACCAGTGGTACATATCAACCGTGTTTTCTAACCAGAATTACAGTTACATGTAATCTAATTACATTAGATTAACACTAAGATATCAGAGATTTAAGTGATTATAGCCACTTGCAAATAATAATACAATCAGCTCAGTGCAGTGCATACACACGAGGTTGTGCAGACCGGTGTAGTGGTCGCCATCTGCCATTTTGTCTGTTCACACCTAAAGGGTTGGGGTTGTGAGTCAGGTGTGTAAATGCTACAGGGAGAACTGCTTCAGTGCGTTTGCCAGCACATCTGTGTTTATGTAACGTCTGCCGCCTGAACTTTGTGTGTGGATGCGGGTTTGGATGTGTAGGCAAGCTGGCAATACCAACGCTTTGGCGTTTTTTTGAGCGCTACCCGTCTGCCGACGTGACGCGTGCGAGCGACTGGCAGGCGCTGGCTGACCTTCTGCAGCCTCTCGGGCTCCACGCCTTACGGGCCAAAACGCTCATCCGCTTCTCTGGTGAGTGTCTCGCTTCTAATGTCTCGCTTCTAAATCATCGAGTTATAATGTCATGTCAAGCGTTTTCAGATGACTGACATGTGGAAAGATGCCTTTACTAGGCAGTGTGTGTCTGTCAGAACAGATTAGGATTAGTGGAGAATAGTTTGAAAAGGAGACCAGTTGACCTTTGTTCTTTGCTGTCAAAATCCTATAGCATATCACAATACAATATTAAAATTGACATTGTTTTCCCAAGTAGTTATCATTGTCAAAATCACAATGCTTACATTTTCCTCTTCCACCACAGTATTTAGAAGTTATTTAGTTTCTATTCCAAAATTACGCAATCACATCGGGCTTTTAACAATGAAATCGTGATTAGGATTATATATACAATATAGATATTGATTTGCATTTGTAAAAAAATATTAGACTAATTAGACCAGTTGAACAATTACTAGCTAACACACTGGTTTGAATATACACCCCTACACACTAATAAGCAAAATAATTATAGACCTCCTCTAATGGTCCTATGGTCCTTACACTCCTCCTTCCATGTGTTTTCCAGACGAGTACCTCACCAAATCATGGAGGTATCCCATCGAGTTACACGGCATTGGCAAATACGGCAATGACTCCTACCGCATATTCTGCGTGGGGGAGTGGAGAGAGGTGAGACCTTAACACACACTTACAGTACCCATTACAGTACAGTACAGTACAAGCAGAGAGAAATACAGATAAGAAGAGACAGCACTGGACACATGGTCAATCGGTGTGCGTCCTCTCGTCTTCGCCAGGTCACCCCAGAGGACCACAAACTGAATGACTATCACACTTGGTTGTGGGAGAACCAGGAGCGACTGGGGATGTGACATCATCCCCATTGACCGAGTGCTGTCTTTCTCTTTAAAAACTTGTTTTAGATCCAGCCTGACCAAGCTATGCTTTCTCAGTCTCTGCAGATGTTTAAAGTTTTATGAATTTATAAAAAATAATCACGCACTGTCGATGTTTCTATGCTCTGAGGGGACATTCCCTGATTCGTTATGTAAGTGCAGTCTGCTGATGAAACGGACTGAAATTTCATAGATATGCTTGGATTCTCAATGAAAAGGCCTCGTTTTAAATTTATAAATCGGTGACTGTTTTGACATTCTACAGATGTCATCTCCCAAGTCACTTTCTTTGAGCCTAAACATGTCAAAATAATAAAAATGTGAACATTTCCAGTGCTGTGGCATATCGTCCCTAAGCTTTCAATCCTCGAGAAATCCAGTGTAGATTTATAAAATGTGTATCCTGGTGCATAACTGGGGAGTATTTTACTGGGTATAGTAATATTTACATATTGCTTGTTGTCAAAGTGAAGATCACAAACTGTGCCATTTACTGTTGTCACACCTGCGTCAACTCATCAGGTTATCATGCCATTCATCGCAAGTCAGGAAAGACAGAACAAAAACACACAGAGCCCCAGGAACAGACACCTGCTGCTCCAGAGTGTCTGTTAAATAAAATGGCCTATCTTTATATCTGCAGTTCAGATGGCAATTTGGAATTTTCACATACATACATACACACACACACACACACACACATACATACATACATAATCCCAGAGGGAAATTAAGGGCTATACATTGACCTAAAAAATAAATAAAATACTGCTAAATCATTTAAATAGGCTTTATTGAAATTCTCTTTTCACTGTTTTGACAAAGTGAATAAATCATTAGAACCTATTATATGGTTGGCAATGTTGTAAAACAAAGCTATTAATGTACGCGATACCAGGAGGTAGACTATGACATCGATATCAGGGACTGGCAAGCATCTTCAATTTAAGGTAAGTTGGTTTGACTGAAGTTGAACACAGCCCACCAACAAGCCCTCTATCCAACTTGGTTTCGCACAAGAAGATGGTCATTGCTGATGAGGTTTCTTATCGTCTAAAGACACAAGAAGTCATGCAGATCTTACCACCGTCACACACGGGGATATACACACAGTGTGGTGGACAACTAAAACCAAATGAGGAGTTCTGAGAAAGGAAACCGATCCTTTGTAATCACGATGTAGAACACAATGTTAATTTGTGGATGGAATCGGGCAATGCAAAGACATTCCAGTGGGGAGACTTCCATACAACAGAGGTGCACCTGCCTTGTACAATTCAGGCTCTGTGAATTTTCAGTGATTCAGGATTTTTGAGCACCAAAACGAACACAAAAATGAAACACAAATTTAAAAATGAGCTGTTCGGCAGTTAAAAGGCCCTAGACATTAAAATAAAAGATATGAGCTAAAAATAAATATATATATAAAAAACACACAGACAAAGTGAAATGCAAGATCATCGTGAATAAAGGTAAAAGGGAATAAACGGATCGTTTCCTTAGAATTAAAAAGTACACAAAGTTGTATATTATGATTGCTGATCTACCTCTTACTGCTTAAGAGAATAAAAATGAACAAAGATCTAAACATAATCAAATACATTTTATGCATTTAACTCCTTAAGAGCTCATCTGCTCTTTGGGGTCAGTGCATTCTCCTGCAGTGGCTTCCACACACACGTTCTTTAGTATCTGTGCCTTCTGATATGCTCCAAAAAACAAACAAAACATTTACATGCTGATTTTTTGCTTGGTATTAATAAAGAAATGAAAATTTTTAAAAAGCTTTAATGTAATAGTGTATATGTATCATTAAAGAGCTTGTTTTGGATTTTTGAACGTTAATTTAAAAATGGAGCAGAATTTAGCTTTATGCTATAGAAGTGTTCTTATGAGGAAAAAAAACTAACATATATTAATGTATTCTACTCTATTACAATTCAAGCTTCTGTGTGGTTTCTACATATTTAAGATGCTCATCTGGTCCAAGTTTATTAAAAATTCTTTATGTAAAGTCTCTTATAGTGAGCAGCAGAAAAACTGTGGAAACACAGAAATTAGCATAGTCCAAACTTTCACTACCCAGCCCTTGACACAGTTGCACTACTAACAGTGACCCCTCCGCCAAAATCCCTGATTGGCTTGCATTCTTATAGCCACTCCTTTCAACCTCCCAGTCCTTCCCACTTCAAGTTTACGTTGCCCGATAGCTTGCATTCCAGTTGCCCTACCCTCTATCTCATTCCTGAGCATCTGATTTGTTAACGTCCTTTAAGGATTCCATCCAATATGCGGTCGCCTTTCTCCGAGAGCCAATAGCCAGCCATGGCAGCCACGCCCCCGATAAAGATGGCAGTGAACACCATGTCGCCTTTAGCGGCTAGCGTAGCTAACGCACATATCACCACACCAAAAAACATTTGCTGAAGGACCAGCACCTCATCATCAGTCATATCATCAAATAAACCTTTGTCTGGATCAGCTGCACAGGGAAGAAAGAGAAAGGAAAGTCAATGGAGGGAAAAGTTACTGAGTTTTATACTCATATTTTACATTTACAATGTGGGCTCATGAAATCTGTTCCTGATCCAGGAAAGGGTTCTGGAGACTACAAAGATATTTGATTTATTGCATCTTATGTAATATTTGGGTTGTGTAATTTAAACCAAGACCTATGTAGGTTGGGTTATTTGATTCAGCATGTTCTTGTCTGCACACATCCCATATTACCAGTGTATTTATGTACATCCCAGCTGACCAGACAGCAGGAATCATGACTAAATGCACCAGTCTTAATGTTGGCTTTTTGAAATCACACAAAATGTCCCACTAACTTAAAGAGCAAGCATGAGCACAACAGTTAGGTGAGTGTGTTTGAGTGTGTGTGCGTGTGTGATGTCCTTACTAGGTGGAGGGGGGGGGGGGGGGGGGGGGGGGGGGGGGGGTGGGTCGTTGGAGGACGACGGAAGACGCAGGGGGGGTCTTTATGGGGTGGGATGTTGGAGGAGTCTGGGAGACTCGCGGGGCTCACCAAGGCACTTTGCTCCGATGAGACGGTATCCTCGGGAACATTTCTTACAGCGAGCAGGGCCGCTCCCCATGCAGCCTACACACGCCTGGTCACAGCCTGCACACAGGGGAGAGTCGGCTAGCACACGAAAAAACACACAGGCTCTCGCCCATCAGGCAGCGCGCGCATGCGCACGACCCCGGGCGCTGGGTAGCATGCGCAGACCCGCGCACACCTGTTTCCCATTCTGGATGGTGTATGTTCCATCTGTCCACCACACGCACGTGGGTTTCAAAAGCAGGACTGACCTCTGCATTCGTACGAGCCGTCCGTGTTGAAGCAGAACGTGTTGGAGGGGCAGCGCGCCAGCTCCGTACCACACTCATCTATATCTGCAACACAGAGAGCGAGTGTTACACACATCTCCACCTACAGAAGGGTTTGTTTACACACACACACACACACACACACACACCTGCAGGAGTGCAAAGTTGTGAGTGACACTCCTACCCAACAGCAATACCTCTCTACCCATTTGCTTATCTGGAAAAACAACCTGGCAACAACTTATATTATCCTTATATTATCCTTATATAATGCTTTATATTGCAGTATCGATTGAGCCAATCCTTTTAACTCATGATGCCAATGCCAATCCTTTTAACTCAACACTTGATGTCCATTAAAAGTGAATTTAATCTTATTAATGAATTTAATTCTTCACATTACAATGTTATAGACATTAAGCAGATTGTTAATCACTATGATTCAGTACAAATCTAAAGAATATAAACCCAACCAACACAAATGTCAATTATAAAACGGTTTCGGTTCCAAAATAGGATTAGTAGAGCCACATTTGAAGAACATGAATACTGAACAGCAGCACACAACTGTTGCTCTTTTTTTTTCTTCCAACATATCCACCTCGGGATTGTCAATATTTCAGGAGTTTGGTGCACATTTAATGAAACCAGTGTGTGTATGTGATTTGTATGTGATGATACTGAGCATTCTCACTTTAGTAGTGCTAGATCTTTTATTTTGGCATTTACGCAATTTTCTGGAGGCACATGCATAACTGATAACCACAAATTAAATATAAAATGTAAACTAAGAATAAGGAAAATGTCAAATAAATAATTATAGAGACAAAATCATTTGTTTTTAAATGGTTTTCCTTTAGATTACATTTGGTGTTTACTTTGGCATTTTCTCTCAAATGTTGTTTTGAAGCGCGTCGGACTTCAGAGGCAGCAGCACATCAAACAGAGGATTCCTGACTGCACGGCGTGTCTGGGCTTGTTTCCCCTCACGCGAGACAGCCAAGATCCACAAGCCAACTACAGTTCATCGCTTTATCAGAATGGCCATTGGCTTGAAATCAATGACCAACGGTTAACATCTTCATCGTGGCACACGTGTGGATCACGTTTCTGCAACGTCTCAGTCCGACCCCACTGCCCTTGCTACCTGAAGCGTGGGACGAAGCGACCCCAAGGTTAAATCTGGCTTATGCAAAACATGAGAGTTCCGTTGCCAATTCACTTTTGTACTCTGATTTTAAGACTACTTACTTTCACACACACTTCACTGAATACCTCAACAACCGGTAGTCCTGAGTATCAAAATGTTACACTTTGTCCTTTTACATATTTTTGAAAAATGTATTTGATCCTATTAATGTCTTTAAAATCAATCATTATGGACTGGTCTTGTGTATGTATATATGTAAATATTACACACACACACACATTCAAAAGGCTGACTGGCTGTTTTGTCCAATCAGGTAGCAAGGGCTTGGTCAAAGAGGTCAGTCCGAGTCATTGCAGAAACGTGATCCGCATGTGTACCCTAATGATGATGGTGGTAACTGCTTGTCATCATTGACAAACCAGTGACCCATCTGATAAAGCGATACATGTCTACAATTAAGGCCCACCTATCACAATTTTGCAGATATTCATAAGTGATGCCAATATTTTAGCTCTTGATACAGGCGATATATAGAACTGGTCTCTTCATAGATTAGTGTTTCTATTAAGATCTTTATAAAAGGTCTTAAAAGGTCTTAAGTCACTTTACCAGGTTACCAGACTCATGCTCAAGGCTGTTTTTCTAATTCTGCAGGTTCCCAAAGTAAACAACTTATAATGCTTTTAAATTCAACATCTTCCTGGAATTGTTTGCAGCAAAAACTGATGTTTGCCACACCTTTGACTCATGGCAGCTTTGGAGAGCCCCTCAGTTTTAACTTTTCAATTAAATTATCTCAGTTTTCACTGTTCTTTTCATCGACCATGTCATTTTCCGCATGTTTAAATGTTTTGTTAAAAACTGCGAATATTTATTTTCAACCCTTCCATACTTTTTTTTTTTTTTTACTTTTACTCAAGATATTTATTTTAATGACTTTCTGTACTACAAATAACTTTTAGTGCACGTGTCTTATATGCGAAGAGATCTATTTTTAAAAGCATCTCCCAGCTATTAATGCAGTACCCACTCATACTCAGTGCAGAGACCACACCCCCTTTTTTGGCCCCCCTTTCAGATGTTTCAGTGGCCCTTCTTTTAATAGCCCTTGTTTTAATGAATGACTCCACACCACTGCTGCCACCCAGGTGCCATGCACGTATTGCTGCCTAGCACCAGTGTTACTGCCCCTGCTCCATCTGTTCCTCACTGCCCTTCAGGGTTGGGGGCAGCACCACAGAACTCACCCACACACTTGTTGTCGTGGAGCAGCCACCCCGACTTGCAGTCCAGACACTTGTAATCTTGTGGCCCAGTGCACTTTTTACAGGAATGATAGCAGGCTGAAAGCGCACATGCAGACACACACACACACACACATGTAGGTGCTGTTTTAAGAACTATATTTCTTAGAATTAAGGCCTTCTTGTGGAAAACTGAGAAAAATTATTATGTGGGGGGAAAAAATACAGGATGTGCTTCAGAATGTGCAGGTAGTGATTGGCTGGCTCCTGGTCACCTGAGCAGGGTGGCTGCGTGTGATTGGAGCTTTTCTCCCGGTAGTATCCATCTGCGCAGTTCTGGCAGAGCGGGCCCGAGTAGCCTGGGTCACACACACACTCTCCATCTCCAAACCGCGTGCCCTCACCCTCACAGCGGCCGAGGCCCCCGCACACCCCACCGGGACCCGACGGACACTCTGGAAAACACAAGGGCAGAGTGAACTGCACAACCACCTGCTGTCCAGAAGCATGGCGACTGTTTACGTTTGTAAACATGCATGTAAAGCACATGGTTGCAGGAATAGGCCTATTTTCTGAACATTGTGCATGAGGAAAGCGTGTTACTGCTGAGAATTTTAGCTATGCTCCTATAGAGACCCATCTAATGTATGGTCCTCTGAGAAGTGCTACTGACACCAAGCTGCCTGTTCCACACCCCAGATCACATGCATTTCCTTCTAAGAGGCTTATAAGAAGTGTTCTTCAAAGCACTGAACAAACAGGATTTTGCTGGGCACAAAACAAATTATTTACAAAGTCATTCCGTCTGTGCTCAATATATGAAATATTCATGTGAAGTGTCAATATGATGGACCTGATGAAGTTCTCAGATTCACAGTGAAGGAAGCTCAATAATTACATTTACACACACAGAACCGTGAGCAGAGATGCGTTGGTTTTGGAAATTTCCCAAGTCAAACTTTTTTTTTTTTCTTTTTCTTTTTTTACATGTACGTTTTTTGGACGGTTACACAGCTCGTCACTGTTGTCCCATCAAAAGTCCCCGCCCTTAAAGAGGGAACAAAAATTCAAATCAAATTCAAATCATTGTCACATAGCAGCTTTACACACGAGTCCAAGCTTGAGTCCAAGCACCCAGTGTCCAAGCCAAAGGAGGAACCAGGACTCAAAAGGGGGACTTGTCCTCTTCTGGTCAGTAACAGTTACACAGCTGGGGGCCTTCACCTGCTCTTAATACTTCTGACATACTTTGACATTACCTGAACTTTTAAAACCCCAGATTGTAATATCTGATGGCAATCAGACCAGTCTGATCAACGTTCTTAGTGGTTAGCTGTACCTGCGCACTCTGGTCCGAAACGTCCAGGGAGACAGCACAGTCGCAGTTCTTCAATGCACAACCATTCAAACAGGTCCGGCGCTTCCTGCTGCCTGCAAAAAGAAACGATCGTCAACGTCACAACCACCTAGACACCATCCACGCCCACGGAGGTCCGAGGACCCATACATACCTGTGGAACCACCAGGTCTCCACCTGGTCCTCTATCTGTTCCAGCAGCTTGTTGCATTCAAAGTCTGATTTCTCGCATGCCGCCTCCACAATTTCCAGCAGACGTGTCTCACTGGAGACAAAGAAACAGCAAGCAAGGAGCAGGGTCAGAGGGGAACGTCTCAACACCCGCGGCCACGGTCACAGTACCATCCCAACGGCATCGGCGCCGCGAAGGTTTTTTAAAGACATGTCGAAATGGCACCTGCCTGAAGTAAAAACCTTTTGAGCGTTTCATCAGTCAAAGCGTTTGTTTCACACTTGAGTTCAGGCCACAGCCAGAGCAGATATACAGGCTCAGCTTAAGAGGGAGACACATTTAAAAGGCCAACAATTAACTGCTACTGCCCGTCACTGGGACGCACTCCCTGAAGCCTCGGAACAGTCCACGAGTCCAGTCACTTTCAAGCAAAGGTCAACACAAACGTGCCCACTTTAAGATCGGCTGCCAACTACGATGCTTGAAGTTCACTTAGCAGCACATTATGTATACAAGTTCATTCAGGCAGCAGTCCATGACAGCTATGTTTGAGTGACAAACTGGGAGACATGTTTGTCAGTCAAAGGGTATTACTGTCTCGTAAATGGTCCTGATCACTCATAAGTGATTCAGACGTTGCATCCAGATGGCATAGCCATCTGGAGATAAAGACCAGGCATTTGAGACATGATATGACGAGACACGAATCACCCCCTAACAAATGTATTCATCGTAATTTTTTTCATGCAACACACATACACACACACAACACACACCCTATAAAAAAACTCAAAGAAACAACTTCTTGGCATACACCTCACTGCACGTACTCTTGGAAGACTGCCAGGGATCATTGTGACATGAAACTGTAAAAGTTTATGGGCACACAAGTCCATGGATTCACAAAATGTATGCATTGGCAAATTGCCAGCATCATCCTTATCTTTGTAAGATATGGTACATTTCTATGAACAAACAATTTAACACATTTCCATGTACCCAGAACACAGGTATGGAAGCTTAAGAGAAGATGCTAACTATTCTATCTACTAACTCTATCTATTACAAGTGAATTTGGAGCCAACAGGTGTTCCATTCAGAGAACTCCACTGAAATGATTCTAGGGGGTTATGGACCATTAACTACAAATATTATTGAGATTATGCTCAAAACCACCAGAATATTCCTGTGAATGAGGTGTTCTCGTCTCATCCCTCACCTGCGAGCGTATTTGGCCAACTTCTCCTCCTCCCAAGCTGTGTTTCCACCACCAAAGTTCTTATTGGCAGTTCGTTCCAGACCCTGGAACAAATCCATTATCCACAAGTTTTACAATCCTTACATCTATGTAACATTATCCACGCATGATACAATCCTTACATCTATGTAACATTATCCACGTGTGTTACAATCCTTGCATCTATGTAACATTATCCACGTGTGTTACAATCCTTGCATCTATGTAACATTATCCACGTGTGTTACAATCCTTGCATCTATGTAACATTATCCACGTGTGTTACAATCCTTGCATCTATGTAACATTATCCACGTGTGTTACAATCCTTGCATCTATGTAACATTATCCACGTGTGTTACAATCCTTGCATCTATGTAACATTATCCACGTGTGTTACAATCCTTGCATCTATGTAACATTATCCACGTGTGTTATAATCCTTGCATCTATGTAACATTATCCACATGTGTTACAATCCTTACATCTATGTAACATTATCCACGTGTGTTATAATCCTTGCATCTATGTAACATTATCCACGTGTGTTATAATCCTTACATCTATGCAACACTAAGCTTATACTTTAGCATAACATTATGGTCAGCAAAGCAACACATGGTACCTCCAAAATGCCCTGAATATTCAAGAGTCAAAAGCCTAAGTGATCAGAAAAATAAAACCCACTCTAATTCCTCTTATAAGACACTGGAGCAGGGCAGATGCATGTGTAGTAAAAGGCTTTTGACACTGGAGCAGGGCAGATGCATGTATAGTTAAAGGCTTTTGACTAAGTTGGTTTGAACATTTGGCTTGCTCATTCATTCCTTCATTCAAATATCGAGCTATGACGACATTTAAAACACCACAAGCAGAATTTTTTACAGGATTTCTGCACTATATCACAGCTCCACATCTTGATCTGAAGTCAAATGGACCATAAATGACGGGGGTAAAAATGGTCCATGTTAGATCAGAAAGACAGCCAGTCAGCTCAGAACTTCAACACACACAGACACACACACCTTGATGAAGCTCTCCGTGAGTTTGCGACAGGTCTGGCAGGGTGCGGTCTGTACAGTTACCATGGAGAGGACGGATAACAGTACCAGAGCAGGAAGCAGTGGCCATGAGCAGCACATGATGTCCTACACAGCCTGGAACGGAAGAGCAGCCGTCTTCAACTAGCCACGTGCACGAAGGCCAACTTTACAAGTGCTTTCCAGTCCTTGGGTGCCACTGCGAATTATACAAACGCAATGTCAGGCCTTTTTTTTTTTAACTGTGACAATTCTATATGTATGTTCAGCACATGGATATATTTGCAAGTCATCTTTACAAACCATGCTCCTTGTCTGTTTTAAAGTTGCGTTTGTTACGTTTTGGTTTAATTATACCGGATTTCATATGCCAAAACACTAGTTTATATCATATTTAAATCCACAATGCTCACACACGTAGCTCTTCAAAGCAGGTTTCAAACTACCTTTCTTTGTGTAAACACCAACATTTATTGAAGTTCTGCATGACGAATCACTGATAAATTCAAAAGGCAAAATACGTGTACGTGTAGAGAGAGAGAGGTTAGACATGGCCTACAATGCTACTTATTTAGCTAGCTAGCGTGTCTGCTTAAATGCCCACCTTTGCATACGGAAAGATGCCAAGTGATGCTGATGATGGACGTTTTATTTCAAAGGTAACGGAGAAACGCCAGCTATGCTCGTGGTAAATAAACCATTACAACGGTAACGGGTTAGAGTGTTGCTGGAGGATCCAGATCTAGCTAATGGAGTCCCGACCTACCTCTCTAGCCAGCTACATAACGTGAAAACCATGGACTGTGTAGTGCAAACACGTATGTAGCTATAAAACAGCCCACCATGCCCGGCGCCCCAGAACACTGCACAATGTCTAAAGATACCAGCAACCTTAATACTACAGCGGAAATTGCTGCAGTTAGTTTATGCTTAGACTCGCCCCATTCATGTTTTCCAGTCACCTTACAGCGTGTGTTAATGGCAAATTCAACATGAACGCCGTGTTTGACGTTTAAAGCACCACTAGCAACTTGGCTAGCGGTGTTGGTCAGATGCAACCGAACCGCATCCTTACACTACATACTTACGTTGAAGGTTTCCTCTGGTCAGGAAAGTGTTTCGATTCCTTTTGTCACAGAATCTCTTATATTTCGCGCAGATTTATTTCCAATTAAAATGAACCTTTGTGTTACAGAAACTGACTCGATCGCCCTAGCTGGCTAGTTAATGTTATCCCTGTATTTCTAGTTCATTCTGCGTGCGCTAAAGCGATATCATAATAATACCGCCCACCGGCATAAGTAACCAATCATTACAAAGAACGATTAATTGTAACCAATCACACAGCGCAATGCCTTAAAGTATATGGCGGGGCTCTTTTATAGCGTTGGTAATAATATAATAATTGTTAATACTGGTTAGAACGCTACTATGGTCGGTGTGCAAAAAACTTACAAACATAAATATCCCGAACATGTAATTTCACATTTAATGGAATTCAGCATTATAAAAACAGGATAGATATAGTCAGATGTCCGATATTTCCTGTTGCATTCTCTCATGATTCCAGCAGGTAAAACAAATATATTTACATACTACATCTGCCTGTTCCTTACACACTTGAATAGCAAAATAAAGTGATAATTTCACACAGACACACACACACATATAAACACAGATAAACAGATGAGGGTAAGATGTGCGTGTGTACATTTGATGGAAGGTACTTTTACAATCACACATTGTTTTTCTCCTCTCATGTCCTCCAGATCACAGGGTGATTCCACTCATCCTCATAGTTAAAAATCTACACTTCTGAAACACTCATGAAAACCGGATTAGCTCCTCCTACAGATTCTTTTATAAACTATGCATTCAGTGTTATGCACTATGACAGATGAGCAAGAAAGAGAACATATTGTAACATCACTGTTACCATGGAAGTTGTACATTTATTTTTGCAAGTTGAGAGATTTTTAGTGTCCACATGGCCATGTTTTATTATGCAAAGAAGTGTTCCGCTGTTTGCCCACTTCAGGGAGAGGGCTAGCTAAGGCTCAGACCCAGTTGGCAGTGTTGGTCTTGCTGGGTAGGTCAGGACTGGCTGGTGTGGAAGACCGGCCCGGCTGCAATGGGATGCTGTCCCACATGTCGTCCGAGCCAAAGCCCACGTAGTCCTGAGAAAGTCCCGCCAGCCGGTACCCTGCGCCCCCGTTTAGTTCCCGCAGCGTGCCAGTCAGTGTGCGGGACGCAGCCCTCAGCATCCCCGCCCTCATCTTCCTGTTTGCCGCGCCATCGCCGGCCGCTTGGTCTCTGTGCGTTTTGTGGGCGAGCTCCGTCAGGAAGCCCAGGCTCTGCGAGGGGAGGCTGAAGAGCGGCAGGCCGCGGAAGAGCTCCGGCAGGGACCCGCTGCCCCCCGGCGGCCCGGCTGGCTGCGCCTCGAACTGGGCCAGCACGAAGCGCTCGCCGGCGCGGCCCTGGAGGTAGTCGGCGAGGATGCAGCTGAGCGATGCGCTGAAGACGTCGGAGCAGGGGGGTGCCGGGTGACCCGTGCCTCCGCCCGCGTCCTTGGCCCTGCTGCGCCCCTCCCTCTCCCCGTGCCCGATGCGGCAGCACCACTCCTCCACCCGCGCCCAGGCCGCCTGGTTGAGCACCAGCACCACCTTGCCTCCGTGTCGCTGCACCCGGTCCAGGCGTGAGTGGAGCCAGGGCACCGGGCCCAGGGCGTGGAGCTCTGAGCGGCTCCACATGTCTAGGGACACACTGAAACCCAAGTTCGAGAGACTAGACGCCAGGCCAGACACCAGCTCTGCCAGACCTCTGTCCACATCAGAAGGGTACAGCAGCACTACCTGGCTGCCTCCCACTGCTCCTGGACACAGGAGGTGTTATACCTTAAAGCAATACTAGATCACCATGGATAATGCTTCAAAAGAAGACCAACACTGTTAGATTAGAGGACACTATAAACACTGTTTGTATAAGAGAACACTATAAACACCGTTTAGAATAGAGGACACTACAAGGAAGGTTTAAGGAACACTATAATGATTAGAGAACGAAAAGGAATTGCTGATGTAGTACTCACTGCTGATGTCATCCACTTTCAGCCATCTCAATACCCAACCTGCTGAAGATACACTTTTTAAGGTAAGGTGAATAGCGTGTGTGTGTGTGGTTGGGTGGGTGGGTGACTGGAGGGTACGCTTGCCTTTGAGAGTTTCCTGAAATGTATAGGCTCCCAAAACAGTCAGACACACAAGCACCACAAAAACCAGTAGAGGCCAGCTCCAGTGAGCCCTGGTCACTACAGACAGACAAGGAGAGAGAGAGAGAGAGAGAGAGAGACAGAGAACATGATCAGAAAAGATGTTTCATAAGAAACCTCTGATGGCTTAGGGAATCCATGTTGTATTTCTCCACTGGAATCACAGAAAGAATACCAAAGGTTCTAATAGTTATCTGATAGTTAGGTTAACAATCCTTACCTTCAAAAGGACAGACTGGGACAAAATGCACATCCATGCCCTTCACTTTCATCTAGGCAAGAAAGAGTGTTCAATATAAGGACAGAATCTCTCACACACACACACACACGCACACACATATATACACAAACATCTAACCATTAGGCAAGGCACATTTATTTATAGCACCGTTAACACCTTTCATACACAAGATCTATCACCTTGGGAAGGTCCTGTAAGATTGCTGGCAGGTAAGATTACTTACCTGCACACATACTGAGGGGTGACGCTCCACTTCAGTGAACTCCCCTTGTAACTGCTACAATAAAGAGGAGGAACAATGAGACACTACGCTGCCCTGTTTGGGGGAAACGTCCCGATTCCTCTATTTGAGAAATGTATTAGCAGGCAATTAATACTTTCAGGAAGGTTTCTTGCTGGTGGCACCTGTTCTGTGGAATTGTAACTGTGTGTGGTGGACATGAATTCAAGACTTGATTCATACATACAATGACTGAATGTATTCTCACTTCTTACATAAACTAAGCAAAATGTTACAGAATATTTCTAATAGGCGTGACTTAACTGAAGATCAAAACCAAGGTGAGAATGGCAATGATGTAATAGTTGTAGTGATGTAATATCCTACCCAGCGTCGGTTGTAGGTCTGCCATTCTTGAGGCAGCATGTTGTTTCTTAAGTGTTTCATTTTATGGCAGGCTGTGTCAGACTCTGAGGTTTTCTTGCACAGGTGCAGTTCAGCGTCCAGCCTGCAGGGAGCAGTGATGTTCCAGTTAAGAGCAACGATGTCACTTGTGCCTGCTTCATCATTGGTTAGAGCCTCCACCACAGACAATGAAACGTTAGAGACAGAGAGAACTGAGAGAGAGACAGACAGACAGACAGACAGAGAGAGAGAGAAAATTATTTTTCAAACCATCAAAGCAAAGTCTTTATAAGCCTGCAATTGTTCCCACAGGGTCCAAACTGGGTCATACCTGTGCTGTTGATAAATGGGCAGAACTCCTTTCTAAGCCCATTCGAGGATCTGTTCAAGGTCCACCAAACCTGACCCATGACGGAAAAATGCAAATGTATTAATTGTATCCTAAATTCAGGTTCATTTAAAAAATTATGTACAAATTGGGATGTTTTGCTTATTATATAAGCATGACACCCTGGATCGCGGGACAACTGTGGGACCACTGAAAAATCTATTAAAGTACAATACTTCACATTTCTTTTTGTCAAAATTGTGTCCCACAAAAGCTCCTTGCACAAATGTCCACATTCCACAGAAAACCTTTATATAACTGCAAATTTACAGTCTACAATACTTTAACACCTAGTTATAACCTCACAATTACATACTTCAGAACACCTTTACACATAGTTACTACCGAACTTTCCACACTCCAAACTCTATGACAAAGGCTTTCTGTACTGTACTACTGTTTATACCTCAGACTACACCAGATATTCTCTAAAATATTTACACTGCAGATTTCTAATACTATTTTTGTGTATGAAATGAAAGATGCACAAAGTATTACAAACTACCTCGAAGCACAGACAGGGGGCGACAGAGCTCATTGGAATCAGCAGTGCCTTCTCCTTCTTCTGTCCGGAGACAGCAAAACAAACATCATTCAAGGTTAACAACACTTTTTATTAACAACATTTTGACTTTATTGACACTGAATGGTATTTCTAAAGTAAGCAGAGCCTCCTCATTGGACGTTATGCAGCTAGTGGCCCGTTATGAATACAGAATTAACACTAGTGGCATAATTGCCAGACACCGCAGTGTTGCCTGGGGCTATGGATGTGTTCGTGTGTTCAGCTCTGGCCTGGACCGGGTATGCTGGACTATCTGTCAAGCAAAAATATCCAGGCCAACCAAAACATTCAGCAGCTCTGTAGTCAGACACTAACCGTGGAGGAAGAGATGCAGGAGAGCCAGCACATCAACATACCATTTTTCGACTGTAAAGCCATGGATGATCTTTACTGAACTGAACCTCGATGAACTTTAACACCTAAAGCTGGCTCCAGCAGCGATGATTTGCAATTTGCAAACGACAGTAACCACAATGGCAGTCTTATTTCTACAACTGGTGACGATAGAGTAGGTGAACCTAATGAAGTTATCAGTCAGCGTACCCATTCCCTTTCCAGGCTGAAACATATCCCGTCCTTTTCCATCTTCTGGCATGCCTGCAGTTCACGGTATTTGCTATCGTCTTCCAAGTCCAAGCGCAGCTCGGCCAGACCTGCCGTCTGGTTGACTGCTGCAGACACACTGGGTACTAGAAAAGTATCACAAGAGGACCACAAACAAAATACAAATAAAATACAAGCAACATTACTTCGTGTAAAGGTCAAGGAAGAACATATATAAAACCTAAAACTAAATCAGAACATTGAAAACGGGACTGTATGTGACAAACCAGGTTGCTATTACTTACCATTACAGAGTGCAATGGCCCGAAATTGGGAACAAACTGCAACAACAAAAAAAGAAACAGTTAAAAACTTTTTCTTTAACAAAGTTGTCTAATAATAATTTGTAAAGGTGTGTAGCAGGGTGAGTGAGAATAGGAGTTACCTGTGACTACTGAAGGAACCGTAATATTCTTGGTGATGTGTTTCTGAGCAGTTGAAGAGAGGACCGTGACTGTACTGCCCAAATCAGCTGCCTTCAGCTCCAAAACAAAGGAAATCCATGTCTATACACACACACACACACACACACACACACAAGATCATTTAGTAGCAGTAAAGACAAAAATCCTATATTACCCCAAGTAAATTGAAAAAAACAAAACTGCAAATGTGCTCTCTAAGACCGCTTAACAGAGCACACACAAACCTTCAAAATCACCACACCAAGTCAGTTTTCACAGCTAGAACACTTAACACTGAGTTGTGATATCTTCTATAGAAACACATATTGTAAAGATTATTTGAACTTTAGCCCATCTCTCAAACACAACATACAATATATATCATAACATATCAGCACATAGCTGGAAAAAGAACTGCTTAGGGCACACTGAGGGCTTTGTGTGAGGGGTCCAGTTGGCCCCAGTAATGCCTACACACATGAGAATAACCTGGTGGTTGTAACAACTTGCTCAGTACAGAGATAAATGTCTCTAAAATATGTCCCACCACTGATGTTTATCAACAGCAGCGTGCCACAGGTCTGATAAAGCAGCACTGCTCGTGAATCACCTGAGCTGTACGGTCTTGTGGGGTGGGCAGCGTGAACGTCAGCTCTCTGTGACGAGAGACACCTGGGCTGACGCAACACACTTGGATGGCTGCCGTGGCCAGCGAGCCCGGGTCCAACTCCGACCCACCCCAGGGCTCGGCCCCGCCATCGCTGGGTAGACTCGAGGTCTCGAGGCCTAATACAGAGACAAGTCCGAACTTACAGAAGTGCCATCGTACTGGAAACTGTGTCAACTGTAAAATGCATACGTGACGTGTCTAAGTTGTGCACATGTATGAACTTGTTCTGACTGTGCCTCAGCCCCGAGACTGCAGTAACACAAAAGCACGAGTGCAGCGGCCGTTCTGAAACAGGCGGCAGCGTGAGAGGTACCTTCGGCCGTGATGTTCAGCTCGATTCGTAGGCACGGGTGCCAGTGTTCGTTACGCGCACGGCACAGCAGCACCCAGGCAGCAAGGGCGCTCACATACACGCTGTCATCATTATCATCGTCATCATTAATGCACGTACCGCCTAGCCCAAGGCCAAGAACAGGAACACACAATGAAAAACATGGCAGTTTACATTTCCTGGTTTAGACTGTTGACATTCCAGTTAAAGGTCATATGTTCACATATTTTGTGCTAGGATGATACTCTTGTGCCATACTGTCAATAAAAAAAAACTAAAAACAGTTCTGCAGAGGTTTATGAAACTCCTCAGACAAATCAAAGATATTTTTGTCATAAGGACCTTTTAACAAAATGTGCCTAGATTTATTAATCAAGATTAATAATAATAATTATTAATCAAGATTATTAATAATAATACTATTATGAAATCACAACAATATATAATTTTGTGGAACTGTGTTCTTAGAACCAAACATATACGTCTTACCTGGCTTTACCGTACAATCAGTCAGACCCTGTGAAGTAAGCAACAAAACACCATAACATTTCCCTCCAACTCTTTTTCAGCTTTAACATAGCTCCATTAGGCTTAAATTCAGACTGATGATTAGAAAGGTTTGCAAAATGCCAGTCTGGCGACTACAAATATTGATACACATTAGTAATCATATACTTTACATATTTAAATATTGATACACATCATATACTTTTACGTATTTCACCTTATCTTTATCAATATCAGAAACTAAAATCAGAAACTACCTCTTCACTGCTGTCACTGTGATCTGCAGTCTTTGGTCATCACGACCTCAATGCTGAAAATCACTGCCCTATACAGTTTAACACTGAACTGACTTCAGCATAAAAGATTCAGCTCAAAAAAGTGTTCAGAAATGACATATTAATCGAATTGGCTGTATGTATGCACACATCTATATGTGTTTGCCATAATAAGACAAACACTTACAAACCACCAGCATAGTCAACATACATACTCACAATTCTCAATTCTAAATACACAGTCTTGTGAATTTATAGCAAACACACACAAAATTATACTAATCATACTAGACACTATACTAACACAAGCTTCGGTACAGTATCAGCAAAGCATAGTAAAGAATGCTAAAGAACACTGAACACCAGGCTCAGCAAATCTTTTTTTTCTGCTTGCTGGAAACCTATAAAATAGGCAACTCCTTTAGTGACTGCGTAAACATAAAATAAAACAGGACTGCTGTCTTATAAAGCAAAACATATAGATGATGAATCAAATCAGACATCCTTATGATCCTGTCACGGCACCAAATAATGCCAGGATCATGGTACCATATGGCAGTCTCACCACACATCACCTGGAAGGCCAGTGTATCTTTGACACAGATCCTATCATCTGAAAGTAGTATGATTTCTTTCTCACACAAGAAAAAATGTAAGTAGCAAACTGCACCCCAGTACAGATCAGTACTGAACATTTTGCACACGCAACTTTGAGTATGAGAAAGGTGCTATATGAATTAAATGTGTTATTATTATTACAATGTGAACATGACATGGATACGCTGCCCAGAATACAGCCTCTTCCCCCATATACCTAGTTGCTCAGGTAATGATCTACCACCAGAGCTGCACAACACAGGAGCCTCAGGATTGGGTGTCAGGCCCATGCAGACTCATTAATAAATAAAGTGCTTCACTGGCAGGGTTCAGGAGTATGTAAACGTGTGCCTGTCAGTCAGTTGAAAATTCCTCCTAATGGCCAAATTTTCCAGGCAACGTAGAGCTGTTTCTGAAAGACATCGCAAGAGCTATGACAAAAAACACAATGTATCCTGTATGCCTCAGAACTATAGTCAAGCTGAAATGGGATTCTGGTGACCGGTGACACAAGGTACTTTCTCACTTGAAGGCAGGAAGTCAAAATGTCCACAGCCTCCAGCGTCATGACTCTTCCAGTGATACATGTGGTCTCTGATCTACAGGCTAATGTAGAGGCTTTTAAAAAAATAAAAATTGGCATAATGTAAGTTGTCATATGGTGTTATTCTGTGTGTGGTAAGGGACCAAGAAAGAGCTATCACTTGAGCTTGTGAAAGTGCTAATCAACGGTAGTCTGGAGCCGAATTCATCATTTATATTTCATTTTATGTTCATTCCAAGATTAATACACAAGTAAACACTATGTAAAACAAGGGCTTTGGCTGGTCATGTTGTTTTTGTTGATCATGTTGTTCACTATCTACTCTAGTACACAACCACACATATAAACACAGTTCCCATAGGCAAAACAAAGTTTCCTGGGTGTGTCTGCCTTTTGGTAAATAAATTAGCACTGGAACAGCAACATCACAGATAAGCACATAGCCTTTTGGTCTTTATTGTCTTTATCCACAGAGAAATGAACATGTAAACTTAAAAGCTTCCCAGTATCAATCACTTTATCTGTAGGTTCATTTTAACATCTTGAACTATTCAGAAAACATTATTTCGTATAGAAATCATATGTATGCTTTTATTTTGACATGTTGATGGTGGTTTAAGAATGGTGACAAAAGAAAAAATAGCTTCTTTTTTACTAAACTGAACAAAAATGTGTAGAAACTGTGTTTACAATATGAATGAAGTATCATGCCATTTAAAAAAAAAAGCTAAACAATTCTAAAATTAAAAAGTATCTTCAGCAAATTACATAAAAAATGAAAAAGTTGTGTGGAGATTTAAGAAATATTGAATCAATTTTAGTTTTTATTTGTAGTAAACCACTGCGTTTCACTTGCTTACAAATAGGTGCAATTCACAAGAAACATGGTATATTTGTTAATGGTTTAAAAAAATCACTTGATTGCTTTAAAATGTTTTTAAATGCCTGTTACAGAAGCCATAACTTGACTGTGATCTTACCTTGCCGCAGGTGACCGCATTCTCGCTACTGTACTCCATCGTCTCCAACTTTTCAGCTGAGATTAGCTGCGGTGATGAGTACAATATGAGCCACAAAGTCAGTGTGAGATGCCACATGGCCTACCCGACATGCCCAGAGCTCACCTCCAGGGCAGTGTGCTACTGATCTTGACTGGCGCGATGTACTGCTTTTAAGTCAGCGCATGCAGACATGTTGTCTATGTTATATCCTGACTTTTCTGTCGAGAATGGGTCGAGACCGTGGCATAGACGTCATACTTCAAACGCGTGGGTAAAACAATCCGCAATGTCTTATTTCACTTGTCCCCCACGTGACTCGTTCTGTTACCTGAGAGAGAGAGAGAGAGAGAGAGAGAGAGAGAGACGAGAGGCAGAGATATAGAGTGTATGTACTTTTTGAAGAAAAGACGGATTCATAGTTATTAATAAGCGGATTCATAGTTATTTTTTTAGTCAATGTAAATCTTTCATGGGTTTTTAGCCATGTATCAAGTTTACTTATTTAAACCTTTTATCAATATCCCATCATCTTTCATCTTCTAAGATAAAGACCTTAACTGTAAATACATCAATATAAATTTTAAAATCCAATTACTTGGCTGCGTATATAGTATCGAATTTATTTTAGTAAACAAAATACGTATAATGTAACTGCTAATAGTCATAATTACCACTAAAAATGTCTGCGGGCCTACGGCATGTTTTTTTAATTAATTAGTTTACTGATTTATTTTGAGTAGGCATAAGTAGTCATAAACGAAACTATACTATTTGTAAGCCTGTTTCCTGTTATTACTCAATCGGGTCCAGAAACATAAACAAAAACGCGTCAGTATAAATCGTGCCCACAGTTAAGGACTTTGTAACTCTCCGAGAGATTATTTGTACTAAAATAACTGAAGTACAGCAGCCATTGGCGATTTCACTTAGAAGCAGTCCAACTAAACTGCAGTTTCATTCTGTTACGCGATAGAAAGAACACGTTACTAGATAGAAATGAAAAAGGAAAAATACTAATAAAACTACTGTAAACTAATAAAGATATGTTGCATTTGCATTTTTACAAGTTTCAATAATAATCTGGTTTTATTGTACTTACGGTTTCCAAACCGACACAAAAATGTCGTTTTGCTTAGCGTCTCTAGCTTCCAAAGGTGCGTTTACGTGAAGCACGTGGGCCAGACGCATGTGCGGTACAACACAAGCGTACGTTTTGCGCTGTTTACGTTATATTCTGTCAAACTCACATTAGAAAGCATACATATTTTCTTAAGGGCTACTTCTAAATCGTTCATTTTACTAGTTAGTTACTAGTTATTGGTTCAAATAATAGTTATTTTCATTTAAATGTAGATATAGATGTTGAAGATGTAAAAACTGAGGGGGTCAGAATTCACTTTGTCACCATTAGGTAATTGAGCTTTGAGTATGAACTTTTTGTCGGTGTACGTATTTATGTATTTCTGTCTCCTTTCTCAATTTTTTGTCACTGAGAACAGATTGCCGCTGTTCAAACTGGAAGAAAACTTTACATTATTTAATGGCAAATATTCTCAGATGCAATGGATATCAGAATTTATGAGATATGAAATATGGTTGTTTTCCATATTAAGGAAGGGACCCTTCTGGGGTGTCTGCTTTGCATGGCCATCAAACATACCAGAATACTGTTGATACATGCATGAGTAATGCAAATGCATCGACAGCCCCGAGGTGTGTGTTGCATATTTTTTGTCTTCTTTGTGTTATTTTTTGTTTTGCAGAATGCAACTGGGCTTGAAGGCTGGATACATTATAGCCAAGCTGAAACACACAAGGGTGTTCCATTTACCCTTGCGCAGAGAAGCTAAATATTTTACCCAAAAGTTACTAATTAACGGAAGTTCAGCCAGAATAAAAGGACAGGTATGCTGGTGTTAACGAAAGCCAGACAATAGGGTGCAAATGCACGAGGATTTTTGACTTGGCCCAGCGAAAATGGTGACGTGTGGTGGCAAATTACATGACATCATTATTACCCATCACACACTCATCAAAACAAAAGTCACACACACCAGTTGATTCATTTGGTCTCTGGAATCTTGTATCCAGATGATCACGAGTCACCCATGATAGAGCATTAGCATGAAAATAGTTTGCAGTTTTCAGCAAATAAATTTGCCCTTGCTTGTTCAGCAATGTTAGTCAGAATTCACTGCTACTAATTTAGGCAGGAAAGCAAAAACATATGACGTTGAGAAGGCATTTATAATAAAATCAAATGTTTAAGGATGTTCTTCTCATGTAACAAGTCAGACAAGAAAGCTCACCACACTCTTCAACACACCTCTCAGTAAACCAGTGATAGTTTGGGTTTCTGCCCAAATGTCTCCTACAATGCTACAACAAATATTAATAATTAATAAAAAGTCTAAGTGTACTAGCAAAACCCAATTTAAATTCAGAACTGTTCAAAAGTAACAAGAAAGGTCAACAAAGGAGATGATGGTGTTAAATGAATGTCTCTCTTGTAAAAAGTGTGAAAAAAATCTTCATGAGAACTTCTGTTAGCATTCCTGTTTTGCAGTTATCAACTAAGGCTTTACTATCAGTGACAATTTGCACTGTTTCCCTGGGCGACAGACAGGCCCACCAGCTCTTAGGTTCAACTCATCATTAATCATTTATCACATTGTGTTAAATTACTTTTTAGCTAAATGCTAAGTGCTAGGTTCCTGTGTTTTGTTTAGCAGTAAAGCTCAGTAAAGCACGTGACACCCCATCCCCCACCGTCTCTATGCTGGCTGTAATGTGCTGGCTGTAATCATTTGATGAGGGTCATTAAAGTTCAACACCTATTACTGAACTTAGGCAAATACACAGTAACCAGGTTTAAAACATCCCTAACATGCTCATCAGCCTGCTTGTAGAAATTTGCATAAATTCTACCGTTGCTCAAAGTGCTTGTATCTGAGGGAATCATGCTCCAATGTGGGAAAGTACCTCACCAATGTCGCACAATGTGGTGGTCGTTATCAGCAAGAAGGCACCTGTTATATATTCATATGAATCTGATAATCTGTGATCATCCCAACTTATATTCACACGGCAGCCTCAGAGTGTGTCAGAAAGACAACAGCCTTTTTATGCAGTTTTCTTCAAAGTTAAACAGCACAGATCTTGTTTTAGACGCGATCCTCTCAGATAGCTTCGACTTACATTTCATTACTGAATGAATGCTTTATTCACTGCAAATAGCCAAACAGCATTGCATTGTTTTCCAGTGTTCCTGTTTTTCTAGCATGTCATACACAAACACACACACACACACAATCTGAAGATGATTCCAGCAGGAAGTAATTGCATTGTATTGTAGTTAAAGTTGTAGATGTAGTATTGCTGTATTACTACAGTTTTGCAGTACAACAGCTTGTAGCAGTGTAGCACTGCTCTGGACCTTCAGCTTTGTGGATGAGGAAATCTGCCTTCTGCCAAGGCTGCATACTGTTAGCATCTCAGGCTATGTGTTTTCATTATGTGGATTAAGTCTGTCTATGTTAGAATTATGTCTTGTCTCATCGAATGTGACTCCAATATCAGCATAATTCATACCAAGATTAAAATACAAATCAAATTCATTCATTTTCCACAAAAACTAATTCCCTAGTAATTTTACCTTTACCAACTGAATATTTAATATTGTCAGGACTGGTGCCAATTCCCCCTCTCGCCACCAGAGGTCTCCAGAATACGAAAGACTCCTGTTTCAGTTGTTGCACATTACACTTATTACTTGGCCTACTTAAGCCAAAGTATTGTAAAAGTACATCAAGCCGGTTTTTTAAAAATTCTTTATTTATTATTGCTGTGTTTTTGACATTTTGCTTGCCACATCCGTATGTTCCTTTGGTTGGTATTTTCTGTAGCGCTCTTCTGGTCTTGATTCTGGACTGTTTTGTAGTTGTTTACCTTTTGTCCTGCCCTTTATTAAATCCTTTATACCTGCTAATGGATCCTCACTCTGAGTCTGCAACATTACAAATATGTATTTAAAATAATAAGTAGAGGTGGTTTACTAACATTTGTACTCTGTGTACAATATTTATAATGTAAGAGCTTATAATAATATGCCACAAAGTAACAGTGGTGGAGAAGTACACAAGCCACATACTTGAGTTAAACTACAGTACAAGTAGAAGTCCTTCCTTTAGTCTTCTACTTGAGTTAAAGTACAAAAGTACTGAAAATAATGGATCTAATATTTCACGCCATGCTCTGCATGTAAAACCTGTCAAAATAGAATTTGTTTTCTAACGTAAAGTGCTATGTTAGAATTTTTATTATTTCACAATGTCAATTTAGGTAGCTGGAAGGTCCAAATACTATGAACTATGGTAAAACAAATAACTTAGCAAGCTACATGCCGAGTGCGTAGCTAGCTAGAATGCTAATGTAGGCCTTATTTTAACAAACACAAAGAAACCGTTTGCTGCAAGATATTGTTAGATTTCTCATTAAGGTAAATGACCAGTTGTACTATGAAAATAGCTGACTTCTACGTTTCCTCTCAAACGTTATTTCAAACCATTGAATGTTGCATGGTGTCTTAAAGTAACACAGAGCAGCTGATGCAACTTATAAGTAGGTATTGGTTAAGTGGTCTGAATTAGACTATGAGTGACCAAGGAAAACATGCACACCATACTGATCTGCTACACCTCACACACAGTGTTGGTCAATAGAGGACACCTGCTGTCCAGCAGTCAATGGAAGACACCTGTTCTGGACCAGGCATAACTTCATTACAGGTAACATAATAGACATGGTGATACATTGTTAAGAAAGCACCACATGATAGCAACAAATAGCCTGTACAAACAGCCACACGCAGCAGAGACATAACACAGACATCAGTCATTCAAAGTTGAACTACTTGGCACATTTTCCTTTTTTACAATTACAAATTAATCCATTGAAGAAACACCAGTATCTCATTAAAGATGATACGCTGAGGCAGGTTTCACTCTCATCGTGCCCAAAGGTCAGTAGTTCAAATGCAGTCCAGGTAAAGGACTGGTGGTTCAAATATGTTCCTGTTTAGGGATTGGTGGTTCAAATGTGATCTGGATTAGGGATTGGTGGTTCGCATGTGATCCTGGTTAGGGACTGGTGGTTCAGATGTGGCCGTGGTTAAGGATGGCTTCTGATGAGTCACCTAATATCAAGGTTCAGAATTTTCCAGAGGATTTTCCTGACCTATGAGTATGTGTTATGAGTAATACTCATAGGTCAGGTTGCATACTGGGGACCCCAAGATTCATTTTTCAAAGACAGAAGTCTTCATATAGATTTCAATAGTCTTAATCCCACATCTCTGCAAATCTACCTGGCCACAGGTTGAGATATGCAAAAAGAGTGAATGAAAATGAACACTTTTATGGTAATATCTGAGGGAGAGTGTCCAGGTTGTTTGCTTTTAACAGTCCTATATCCATATATCTATAATCCAATCCTGCTTCCATACTGAAGCAGTGAAGTTCATAGCAGAGTAGCTTCACGAGCAGAAATCATCCCGGCATTCCCAGTTGCTCTTTCTCTGTTGTTTCATTATACTCCATACTGTCCTTTCCAGGATTATCTGTCAACAAATGTATCTTCTGTTTCAGCTTTGTATTCTTTTTGCTGTCACCTTTTAATGGCAGCGTGCACTTGGATGCGAGTCGAGCTCGTACGTCTGCCTGGGGAAGACAAGCCTCCAGTCTCTGAGCCAGCCGCTGTGACAACCAGGAGGACAGCACTTTGGAGATGAGGCGGGGACAACAACACCAGTGATTGACGGCTGCTTTAACCCCTCCGGGCCCACGTGCCTTCAGGTCCAGCTCGTGTACCAAGCTGGAGAGATCCCTAGGCAGGCAGTACCTTCGGACGCCCCTGAGGTCCTTAGGAACGTAGCAACTGCCACCAAGGCCTCGGAAGTCGATCAGCCCGAATCCTTCTCCACGCCTCTCGCTGTGTAGGCCCGTCCACAGACTCGCGAGGGCGGCGATAAACACTGGGGCCATAACCGATGACGCCTCCCTCGCTCTTTCAGCCCATGCTTCCCTTGGCTTAACCTTCCACTCTTCTACCAAAGCTGTCCCCTCCTCTTCCTCGCCCGTCTTCTCTCGCCCCAAACTCCCACTCCACCTGTGCTCCATCTCCACCACCTGCCCCTCCCTCCATCGAAGGAAAGTCCGCAGGGCGTCGGCGCTCCACGCCACGAGGACCACGCCCCCCGCCTGCTGTACCGCCTGGCACTGACCATAGAGCCACGGGACGGGCCCCAGACGGGCCAGCGAGGCCTGGGTGCTGCAGTGGGTCCAGTGTGCCAGGCGCACATCCACGCACAGCTCCTCCTGCAGGCCGGAGGCCAGAGCGCAGACGGCCGTGACGTGGGCCACGTCGTCTGAGGAGCACACCAGCAGCACAGGCTTCCTCTCCGACCGGCGCCACGCTGACACACAACACAGCAAAAGAAAAGATTATTCCCGCAGCATTTCAGACAGGAGAGCTGGCGATTTCTTATGGCATTGCGAACGCACCTGATGTCTTCCTTTTAATCATATTGTAGGTGAGGATGCCCAGAGTCGTTACGGTGACCAAGAAGGTCAATGAAATTGCAAGAATGAGACCCCATCTCCTGTGAGAATCTGAAAGAGTGCTTTAGTGAGTATAGCCGGTGGTTGCATACATTTGAAACGTTTTGTATACATATGTACAGTAGGTACACACTGAACAGCTACTTTATTAGAGACACCCGCCCTTTCATGATTGGAGCTTCCCTGTATGGAAATAATGTATTTTCCATATGATCAAGGAAAAACATCCAGTGAAAGTAAATCCAGTGGATGTAAATAACACGCGAGGGGTCATTGCACAGTCAAGCAAACTGTAGCTGAATACAATGCTGGTGCTCCAACTAACGTGGCAAGATCCCAGCAGGTGAAAGAGTGCAAAACACCAATCACTGAAGAGTGGAAAACCTTGGCCTGGGCCGATGAACCCAGATTTCTCTTGCACCGTGCTGATAGGAGGGTTAGAGTGTGGTGCAAGCAGCATGAATGGATGAGCCCTTCCTGTCGGGCACCAACAGTTCAGGCTGGTGGAGGTGGAGTAATGGCACATCCGAATGTCTTCGTCACATCCTGGGTCCTCTGACACCAGTGGATGGTCAGTAGGGTTTACATAAGCAGTGTGGTCAACCACGTTCATGCCTCCATGGCAGCTGATGGCTCTGTGGTGGGATGCTTTCCTTGCTCCCCACCCCATAGAGCGTCTCTGGGACAAGCTAGGGCAGGCTGTTCAAAGCATATCAGTACCTCCATCTGACCTGTGGCAACTGTGAGACGCTGCATGGGCAAGATTTCTGCAGAATGATTTCAAGAGCTAGTGGAATTTATGTCACGACAAATTGTTGGCCAAAGGAGGTACAACGCACTACTAGGTGTGTATCTCTAATAAAGGCCATCAGTGTTTACAGACACTCAGACAGACGGACAGACTTTTCAGAAGCACTTTGTTTGCACAGCTGATGAAGACATGTTCTGTTCCTTGGAACACCTCAACTAGGTATAAAACCAAATGTTTGTTTATGTGTGTACACTAAGCTGTCATGAATATATATTTCAGTACTCACAGTCAGGACAAAGGGTTCTTCTCCCAAGGAGAGCAGGTGTAGCCTGCCACACCTACAGAGAGAAACTCTCATTCACCATACAGTTCAGAATATTTAGACAACAGAAAACACACAGACACACACACACACATACACACGTACACACACACATACACACATCATGCACACAAATATTGAACTTACTTGCACACACAGTGCTGAGCTGGTCAAAAGAAGGGGTATACTCAGTTCTCCATGTCTAGCATCTTCTTCCTGTAAAACACACCAAAAACTATCTGCCTATCTGTGTATCTGTGTGTGCTGCTCTCATACATGTGTGAAGGTGAGAAAGGCCAGTAAAGCAGTAAATTATTATTAACCATCAGAACAGAGTGGACGTTTCCGATCGCCACACATGCTTCATTCTCCCTCACACACAGCTGCGCGGCAAAGACCGCTCGGACGCTAGAGGACAGCTGGACATGCAGACGCTGTGGTGCGAGAACCACGGTCACCTCCCATTTAGGGATAATCCCTGGGATAAACCAAGACAATAATGAGATGGATGGAGAGAGTCAGAGAGATGTGGGGGGGGTGTCGGTGGGGGTTGATACAGACTAGGAACATAGACTATTCCTAGACTACAGAATTTGTAGTCTAGGAATATTCCATGAGGAATCAGAAGAATGATGTGATTTGACAGAGGTGGTTTACACGGGTGTGTATACCTGCGCTGAAGGGACAGAAGACACGATGGCTGTCATTCAGAGAAAACTGCGGACAAAATAAACAAACTTAAAAACTATCATATAGTGACTATTCATATAGTGAATCGATGATGGAGATTAGCTGTGCGCGACACCCGCTGACCTTACCTTCACACACATGTGGGGGTGCTTGTCAACCTGAGACATGTTATACTTCTGTACAGAGGGAGAAGAAGGGCCTTGTGGTTATTTGTTATATTTTATTCACAAAATGGTCACCATCACTGCTAAGATCATCTTGATCTGAAGAAGCCTGTATCACCACAGCACTACGACCAAAACCGCTTTCAAAAACGCCTCTTTTGCAGACTATGTGTCTAGTGTCTAGTACAAGGCTAGGGGAACGAGATGCCAGTGGAACGAGATGCCAGAGGGATGCCAGTAAATATCCTGACTACTGAAATCCCTCTAACTGAAAATTCCTTGTTTCCACTGCATTTACATGTACATTAGAAGAAAAAAAACATCATAGCAGGAAAAGCTGGCTTTTCTAAATTATTTTCTTAAATGATGTTAAATCATTTCATCATTCATTCATGTTTTTTATTCATATTTCTGTAGTGTTAGCCCAATCTTCCTGATTGCTGGAATATAATCAGGGAGAATGAACATACTGTTCATGTGTGGGTTACCACAGGTCTCTGAGTTAGAGGAAACACAATTCATACAAAGAGAACCAATGAACAAATCACTTTAGTGACCCTTGGTTTCCTCCACAAGACATTTCCAAAGTATGTTCCCGACCCCAATTTCAGGGATGATTTACAGTGCAGGGAGCTCAGCACTCACCAGGTCTGTCTCCCCCAGGGTTGAGTTTTGAACATGAATGCACTGCGACTGGTTTTCCGGCTGTTGCCAGCAGAGGGCGACAGAAGGTTTGGACCGGGCAGACGGACACAGAGGCTTCCATTCCAGAACAGAGTTGCCAAAGGGAATCACTGAACTGCTGGACAGGATATCGCCACCTCCTGCAGAACACAGGGAGGACACACATACAGCCCAAAAGCAATGAAATAACTCCACAGCAATGAAATAACTCCTATAACCTCCCCACAATATGAGGTAAACAGTAGTGTAAAGGTATCCACTATTGTTTTATTCTTATTTTTCTTATTATTTTATTCTGTTGGAGTTAAATGATTCACACACACAGCCACGCACACAAACACACACACTTCATCATGCAAAATCACCTGGCAATGTCTTGTCTTTAAGTGGGCAAGTTGTATCTCTTTTGGCATCCCGTGAAGGATAATACAGCTTTGAAGAGAAAACGATTTATGGTTTGAACAAGGTTAAATAGCTACATTTGTTCTGCAAGTCCCGTATTAGGGAGTAGATATATGCAGTGGTTGTGTCCATGAAAAAAACAAAACCTTACCTGCACACACATGCAGGGCACCAGGTGAGTGAAATTTAAACTGATGGTCCGATTAAGGTCAGTATTAATCTGAAACAAGCACACAAAAATACTCTCATAAGAAACTTTTCATCCAATATGGCTGCAACACACGCACAAGTTTCTTCTCCCTCGTGTGAAAAGGTTCAGTAAGTCTCACAGGAAGTTACCTGACTATGGCGGCCTCCAGTACATTCCCTTTGAAAGTTTTGGAAGCACAACCTGACTTTCACGTTTTGGCCTTCTGCCATGGTAACCAGGAAACGTTTCGCCAAGATGTCCACCTTTACATTATACACGGGCACTGTGTCTTTGTCCTCCTCAGTTCTAGGCCTGTGATCTACTGTGGACCTTGAAACTGGAAAAATGGAGATGTTATATATACAATTTGAATTATGGAAAGGCATCTCATGTTAGTTACATTTCATGTTTCTGTTTTCACAGGTGTAAGTAACATGGAAATGACACTACCAACAGAGAGAGAGAGAGAGAGAGAGAGCCAGAGAGAGAGAGAGATAGTGAATGAGTTCTGAAAATTATCACCAGTGAATGTACTTGGTGAAAATACTTGTGAATAGTGAATATACTTGGCTGGCATATCTTGATTTGAAATTAAAGAGAGAGAGAAAGGAACAGAAACATACAGAGACTGATGAGGCTACCTTGTGGAAGGTGGTTCACTATGTGAGAGGCAGTGATGAGTGTTTGGCTGAGTTCACGCACAGACACACACACTCTGTTGCCAGCCTGAGCCTTGAAACAGTCAAACATCAAGTTCCACTAGAGGGCGACATAGTAATACGAAGAAGCTCATCAACACAGAACCAACTGAAGTGTTACCACAAAGCAAAGCAAAATATCAGTTTATGATCTTAGTCACTCATACCACTCGTGTGTGTTGTCCCCCAGGACGGAAAGTACACCTGACTTCAACTTTCCTGCGGTCTTTAAACAACTCTTCCCACTAAAAGAGACAGAAGTAGAGAGACTGAATGACAAGAAGTAGAAAAGTGAATAAATCATAAAAAAAACACCTTAATTCATTAAAAGTGAATTAATTCAGTTTTAATACTAGCCATTTCCAGATATTTCGGGAATCAGTACATTAGCGGGGCTCTGTATATCATGTTCACGTGCCAGAGACATACCCAGACAGTTTCATTTCCACGATGACCTTTCTTGATGAAGATATTCTGAGAGTTATTAGATGCTAGTTCAGTGAACTCAATCTGTACGGTTTCATTATGTGCTGTAAAGAGACAAGACAAATTGAGAGGGGAGAGAGACACAGAAAGAGAGAAACCAGGAGAGAGACAGTGGTAACAAAGACAAAGTCATAATCTGCTTGGCTTTTCCAACATTAGTGGGTATTTGTGGACATGTACATTTGTGCTGGACATGGTCTAGACTTACATGGAGGCTCCATGCGCAGACGCACACGCACACAGACGTCCCTTCTGTTGGCCAAAACTGTGGAGAACTTAAGCTGGGGCAACTTCGGCTTCTTGTCTATAACAGAGTGTAAGCAACGTGAAAAGAACCGAGACAAACACTTTGGAAAACACACAAGACGTTCCACCGTTCTTCTGCAGTACATCACACTGGATGTTATTCAAGTTACTGTCTGGCTGGATTCTGTAGGTGTTATTTGAGGGTCAAATATATATGAAAAGCTCAAATGAATTCAAATATGTGAAGTCACTGTTGTCATGCGTTTAGCATGCTTGTTCATACTTTTAGACATTAGATCAGAATTAACTACAGTGCACTACGCTGAAATGTCACCTATGATGAATTGTCTGTCTGTCTATCTATGTATAGATAGTGTTTGCTTTAATCTCCTTTGTCGTGCTCAGTCTAACTGCCTGAAGAACACAAGGAAGCACTAGGAAGAGTGTGAAGAAACCTTACAAAAATCTTCACATGCCTGGTTTACCTGTGCTAACACAGTGTCATCCTTCAAGACTTAATCATGGAAAAAACACCCCAACAACACTGTGTTGATACAACTGTGGCAAGTTAGCTAACGTTTTAAGGAATGGAACATATCAACCATGCGTTAACAACAGGCAGGTGTGAATAGGCACTCTGTCCGGAATCATAATACCTTTAACTAGCTGCTTGTTATCTTTAGAAATTACAGTACAATACAAACCTGTTCAGAGAACTGTCTGTGTAGGATCACAGTGGCAGGCCTGAATGTTAGCTAGATCGGTTTGTTTGTGTTTTTGCATCAAAAATAATTTTATATCAAAAGTTATATCAGACTACAAGAGATACACCTTTCAGCTGAAATGGGTAAAAGATGCTTTATATTTATCACTACAATCATCCCTTGCACATCTGCATAGAAATGTGCTGCTGACCTCATATCATAAGACTTCAGTTCAGCCAAGCCAACATTCCAAAAATGAGTGTGCATCTGTGCTGTCCTCTATATAGTCACTGAAAGAGACTTACTGTAAAAGATTACTTACCACTGGAAACCCAGTGCTTAGGAGGGAGAGAGAGAAAGGAGGAAAAAGGTTAAACAACATAATCTTTAAATAAACAATCACCATAATCAACATGTTGAAAGTAACTGACCTAATCGAAGGTGAAGTAACTGAGGTGAAAGAAAAATAATAAGTGAAACTATAAAAAGTCACTATATATTAATTATAACTGCAAAGAACAAACCTGCATCCCAGAGGGCTGTAGCAGACTCATTGTGTTTTGTTTTCTTTGTCAGTAACTCAACCCTAAAAGGTATCATCTTTCATATTTACTCTGTTGTGTGTGTATGTGTTTAGGTAAGTCTTTCTTTCCACTGCGAGATGGCGGGTTTAAGGGCTAGGAGTGCGGTTGGGGGGGGGGATGTAGCACAAAAACAAACATGAAATCAGACAGTAAAAACCAAGGGTGGGGAAATTTGAAATTGGTCTAAAATGCCATCTGAATTTTCCACGCCATGTCTCACTACCCTTCTCACGGTGTCTTGACTGATTTGCACTGTCTCTAACACTTCACTTTTGAGTAGCACAATGGTATTCATTCTGTGTTTTAGTTGGCAAGATCTTGTAGTGTCATTACCCTAAAACATTCCCTGCTGTAGTGGCATTACAGTTAGAATTAGAAAGTGGCATTACAGTTCTTGACAATTCTCAGGTTAATCCCAATTGACAAGTATTATACTTAATTTGAGTTTGAGATTCTGAAAAAAAACTCCCAAAGCACTAGATAAATAGTTAATTTGAATATACGAATTACAGTTAAGCAATTAATAGGCCTATTAGTTACTATTATTATTAGTATTCTAGTATTACCAAAGTAAGTGTCGTTTAAGTATTAGTATTTAGATCATTTTTATTCACACACTTTCGAGTGTATTTCACATGTACTTTCGAGTATTTTTGCACCAGTAAAACTTTTTTTATATAAGTGCAGATTTAACCACGTTCTAAAAATCTCATTGGTACCATAAGTGACTGGACGTTTAGTGCACATTACAGACGCAGATTAGTAGTACCTTACTGTTAACAGGAGGCAAACGGGGAAAGAAGAACGATTTCTTACCTCGTTAATTTTAAGGACATTTTTGTGCGTCAAATCTGAAGCTACCGAGAGTTGCGTTAGTTGAAGAGTGAGAACTAGACCCGCGATCGCATATAATCCACACATTGGACTTGTTTACTTGTACTCTTGTTTTAAAGAAGTATTGTTCGAAAGAACATTGTTGTTTAAAAATGTGATATGGAGTAGACGCGACGATTACACAGTAAAAACAAATTCAAAAGCCAGTTACAACATCGTCAACTTGATCGCTTCATATCGTGGTTAGACGTGTGTAGGCTTGCTATGCTGAAAAAATGGACTCAGAGAGGCAAGCAACGCCTCCCTGTCGATTCCGGGACTTGACATTGGGTTGTACAGCTACGCTTACCTAACAGACACGCGCAAGAACTTAAAGAAAATTCAAGATACTGTCGCGAGCTGCTGTTTCATATAAGACAGTCAAATAATCGTATTGTGGACTTCAGTCTGACATCCAGTATGTCACCTCCCCAAAAAACTATAAAACTATAAAATCAGTAAACTACTGCGAGTTTATTTTTGGCGTTCACGCATGCGACTATCCGGACTTAATAGCTGAGTAATCTTGCGCCACCGTAGCGAATAGGTCCGAATACATTATTAAATTAAACAATGAATTAAATTATTCAATATATAGTGTACGCACTACATTAGTTGATAGAATGGGGGTCTTTCAAAATTTAGTTTTCCGGGATACAGTATGCATTCACCAGAGGTGACGCCAGTGATTTTGGGCCCCACTAACTAATATCTTTATAGAGTCCCAGTCAGTCACTCACAAGCCCTTAGAAACGTCCAAATCCCATGAACCCCTCAACGGGGCTGCTGCATTTCAGTCACCAAAACCTAGCAATGTTTTTACCATATGCCTTTTCCTTTTCGAACTGGTGACTGGAAACACACACACACACACACACACATGCTTGAATCAGGGGCATGATGTCCCAAGGGTTTTGTACAAATGCTCATGGTACCCTCAGTTGTTTGGAGATTCATCCTGAGGTGGAGCAACAGGGTCTAATGGTAGGTCATTAAAAAGAGCAACAGGTGCACTATCAATTAATTATGACAATTGGAAAATCAGAGTCCAAAGGTAATTGCAAATACACTATATTATATAGTATATTGATTTCACTTCTGAGATTTCTCAGAGCAGATGAAAGAATGTATTTGGAAATCTTGAGTACATATGTCATGTGCACTATGTATCATTGAGCAATCATTAATATAAATCATTAAAATATAAATTAAAATATAATATAATATATTATGCTTATAAGTGATATGTGCATTTGTGTGCAATGTGTGTGAGAGGATGGGGATTGACATTGTCATTTGTGTGAACAAATAAATAAATTATAACTCTTTAATCTAGACCTCCTTGTATCTTCCCTTACAAGTGATATAAAAATCACATATAAATATTTTTAAATATAAATATAGAAATATAAATACTCAGCAAATGAACAGCACTGATTTTATCACACAATTATTATTTTAATGTCTTCACCACCACCTCACACCTGCTTCCCCTTGATGTCCTTCAGCAGTTGGACAGTATCCAGAGGTTAATTTCAAACTGCTTTATACAATGATGATCACATATTATTACACTGGTCTTCACCTACATTTCATATTCAATAGGTACCAATGCATACATGTTTAAAAGATCATTTGTTTTTTGTGAACAGTTCGCTGCCTTCCTGTAAAAGAATTGCTATTCCCAGGACCATACAATTGTGGCAACACCCTGTTAAATACGTTAATATGTAGTAAGGTAGGAACTTCAAATGTGGTGGCTTGGCAAGTGTTATTTCTGATAACCCAGCTCAGCTTTATGGATTTTATATGGATGATATATGCAAGTCAACCTCTGGTGATATTACAACAGAATGACTAAACCAGTTCAGTGATATCTACACAGGCAGGTGCATTATTCATATTCACAAAGAGACTTTCCCCCCCATTGTGAGCTACACTCACCAGACACTGGTACCTGTGGGTGGTGCACTGCTATTGAACAGCAGCGTTTGCTAGGTTACTGGTTTATTTATTACATGTATACATTTACATTTACATTTACGGCATTTAGCAGACGCCCTTATCCAGAGCGACTTACAAAAAGTGCTTCATTGTTTTACTCAGAACAAAATCTCTAGCTAGTTAGTTTAGGCTAAAATCAGGAAGAAACTTTAAGCAAAGATATTATTAGATACAGTCAGTATGGACGCCTAGATATACTCAAATATATACTGAAAAAACCCTACTTAAAAGATAAAAGCAAAAAAGTCATTACAGTCACAAATATTTAATAAATGCTAGTGTAGTAAAATTTAATTTAAGTGCTCTTGAAACAGATGTGTGTCCAGTCTTCGCTTAAAAACAGCAAGAGACTCTGCCATTCGGACACTCAGGGGAAGTTCGTTCCACCACTGAGGTGCCAGAACTGAAAAAAGTCTGGATGCATGTTTTCCGCGTGTTCTGAGAGATGATGCTTGAAGCTCAAAGAGCTCTGGGTACAGATCTGGATTTGACCATTGCCACCATGTATGGAGGTGCTGGTCCATTCTTAGCCTTGTAGGCCAGCATCAGGGTTTTATATCTGATGCGGGCAGCTACAGGAAGCCAGTGAAGAGAGCGCAGCAGAGGAGTAAGTGTATAAGTGTCACTCCTAAAGTAGTCCAGTGGGCAGAAACTAACCAGCAGGCTGCAGAGAGCAGTTTCCTTTGTGACATCAGTAAATTAACAATGTAAAAACAAAGAATGAAATAAATAAAAGAATGAATAAATAATAGTGTCACATAATATGCTCTTGGGGAAATCCTCCATTCTTGAAGGTGCAAGAAGGTGCTTGCTGTTCTAATGCAACCAATCTGTTGGATATATTAGTGTTTCCCTCATAGTAATTTATGTCACCGCTGAAATGTTCTCCTTACTAAACCACTAGATCCTATCAATGCTCCTTAACAGCATGTTTGCCACTATCTCAAAACCTCTAGGCAGCATGTAACCACAATTTGCACAGTGGTATTGTGTCCTGTATCTTTAAGAAAATGTGTGGAATGGGTGGATTTGCAGCCTAGGTTTTAGTCATGCATATACACTCACTGGCCACTTTATTAGGTACACCTGTCCAACTGCTGATTAATGCAAATGTTGAATCAGCCAATCACATGGCAGCAACCCAATGCATTTAGGCATGTAGACATGACCAAGATTATCTGCTGCTGTTCAAACCAAACATCAGAATGGGGAAGAAAGGGGATTTAAGTAACTTTGAACATGGCATGGTTGTTGGTGCCAGACAGGCTGGTCTGAGTATTTCAGAAACTGCTGATCTACTGGGATTTTCACAACCAGCTCTAGGGTTTACAGAGAATGGTCCGAAAAAGAGAAAATATCCAGTGAGCGGCAGTTCTGTGGGCGCAAATGCCTTGTTGATGCCAGAGGTCAGAGGAGAATGGCCAGACTGGTTCGGGTTAATAGAACAGCAACAGTAACTTAAAATAAGCAGTCATTACAACTGAGGCATGCAGAAGAGCATCTCTGAACGCACAACACGTCGAAGCTTGAGGCAGATGGGCTACAGCAGCAGAAGACCACACTGGGTGCCACTCCTGTCAGCTAAGAACAGGAAACTGAGGCTACAATTCGCACAGGCTCACCAAAATTGATCAATAGAAGATTGGAAAAATGTTGCCTGGTCTGATAAGTCTCGGTTTCTGCTGCAACATTTGGATGGTAGGGTCAGAAATTGGCGTCAACAACATGAAAGCATGGATCCATCCTGCCTTGTATCAACGGTTCAGGCTGGTGGCGGAGGTGCAATGGTGTGGGGGATATTTTCCTGGCATACTTTGGGCCGATTAGTACCAATTGAGCATCGTGTCAACGTCACAGCCTACCTGAGTATTGTTGCTGACCATGACCATCCCTTTATGACCACAGTGTACCCATCATCTAATGGCTACTTCCAGCAGTCACCACATCTTAATCCAATAGAGCACCTTTAGGATGTTGTGGAATGGGAGATTCGCATCATGGATGTGCAGCCGACACATCTGCAGCAACTGCGTGATGCTATCATGTCAATATGGACCAGACTCTCTGAGGAATGTTTCCAGTACCTTGTTGAATCTATGCCACGAAGGATTAAGGCAGTTCTGAAGGCAAAACGGGGTCCAACCCAGTACTAGCAAGGTGTACCTAATAAAGTTGCTGATGAGTATATGATTTTTAGGAAATATTTTTCATTGACATCACTGGATGTTCCTTACAGAGCTGAACAGGGAAGAGCTGTAAGCACAATTCAAAAACACGTCAAAAATCAAAGCAAGCAAACAAATAAACAGTCCCTCACATCAGGCAGAAACTGGCACTCAAGTAACAATCCAGGTGTCCCTAAACGAAAAGGTCACTTAGTGTATTTTTTAATGTTGAAAAAAGACCAGTGGGTTGTATTACTTGCGGAATCTGACCCCAGGGCCAGTGTGAAGACAGTGTGCCTCAAATTTGGATGTGCGTGAGGTACTCGGAGGGGAAACACTGGTACTGGTGTGTAAGCGATATAGATAACTGAAGAGAAATATTTTGCATAGGCATATGCAGATGTGAATGCCTTTGAGCAGTTATGAGAGGACACAATATTTTTGTTCTGTGCATGTAAACACAACAATACAAAAGCTGTAATATCAGAAAAAACTCACATGGGGCAAAAATACAGACGTGTAGTCCTCCAAATAAGGAAGGAGACACAGAATGTCATTTGATGTATCAGTACTAACCAGCAAAGGTGTCAAAAGTATTCACATTCATTAATTGGGTAGACGTATAGATACTAGGGTTTAAAAATACTTCTGTTGAAATATCAACTCAATCTTTTTACTCAAGTAAAAGTGTAAACGTTTCTGGTTTCAAAACTGCCCTAAAGTATAAAAGTTAAAGTAATGTAAGGGGGGAAAATGCCATTAAGGACAAAAACATAAGCCGCGTCACAGGGCCTATAGGATACTACCCCACCTCTCCCCAAAAACATTTTTCTAAAATCCATGACTGTAATGTTATTTTAAAATGTTAAAAAATACGGATGCAAAAGGCTGTTTCAGCCGCGTATATGTCCATTACAACGAATGCATTTTAGTAAAATGCAACTTTATTAAAACCTATTGTCACGGTGGCGAGGGAGGGGCAACGAGGTGGTGTACCACACAAAACATTTATTCACTTGAGAACAAATACACAGATGACAAAACAAATATTTCAAAAACCTACAACGAAGCGCTTTTGATATACAGTACGGGTTAGCTGGTCTTCCTGGATACCTGCCTCCTCGCTGGTGCTTATTGGGACATTTCGCTCGAGGCCTCGAGTCTCTGACATGAACATCGTCATACTAAGCTACACACATCTGCTATGTCATTGCTGGAGTGTGATCTGACATGTGCGAGGGTTCGCGCACAAAGCAGTAGGGTGTGGGAATGGTATATGTTAACACTTCTGATCCCACCACAATCAAATTCACTCTGGATGTCGCGATTTATCTGGATAGTTTTATTTTAACGATGACAAACCAGATTGAGAACAAGCCAAAATGAAATAGGGGTAACGAGGCTATTTCTAAAACGTAAGGTGTAGGAAGTACAGATAATTGCGCGAAAATGTAAGGAGTAGAAGTAAAACGTCAGATGAAAAATAATTACTCCATTAAAGTATATATACCCAGTAGATTTCTACTATTTGTATTTGAACTTCGTTACTTGACACCTATGCTAACCAGCCCAACAAACAGCTGACATTATGGAACGCAATGCATGGCACCATGTCACTAGGGCTCCTATAGCGCTTTTGAAATTAACTTGGTGCAGTGACAGATGGAGCAAGTTTTTTTTTCACTTATTCTTAGTCTGCAAAAATTCAGGGCCCCTCAATTAGTGCTGAAGCTACATGTCAAAGAACCTGATCCACAGGAATTCTGCTCCGACCTTTTGTACAGCGGAGTCATTTGACAACCTCTGGTAAAGCAGCTGTATCTTTACTCACATTCATAGGAGACAGGTTAATTTTACTTTTTTGCGGGGGGTGGGGGTGGCAAAAGCTACAGTCAAAGATAAATAAAGCCACACCCACAGTGCCTACACCCATTGTCTTGCATTTCCCAGCAGCCTCTATGGCACAGGGCGTTTAAGGTTCTTCAGGGGTTTTTGTTTTCTAAATGTAAGGGCCACAGTGCCACAGCTAGTCCCACCTCTCCCACTGGCAGTAAGCCACCGACTGAGGTGTCACTGGAGTGTTGAAAGGAAGAAAGCTCCGCCTTAAAATCTTATCTTCTGCCAGTGCCATTGTTCACTGTGGGCTGTTTAGGCCAGCTAATCACATAGACCTCGTCTCTCACACTCTGTCTGAGCCAGGGTTCAGTAGATTATCAAAAAGAGAAGACTCAAGAATCTGGCAGAGATCCAGAAAGAGTGGAATGAGGCAGGAGTCACAGCTTCAAAAACCACCACATTCAGACGCATCCGGGAGATGGGCTACAATTTCTGAACCTGAGCCAACGTAGGAAGCGTCTCAACTGGGCCAAGGAGAAGAAAGGCTGGGCTGTTGGCCAGTGGTCCAAGGTCCTCTTTTCCGATGAAAGTAAAGTGTGCCTTTCATTCAGGAATCAAGGTCCAAGGGTTTGGAGGAAGACGGGTGAGGAGCAGAACCCAAACTGCTTGAGGTCCAGTGTGAAATACCCACAGTCAGTCATGATTTGGGGTGCAATGTCTGGTGCAGGTGTTGGTTAACTCTGCTTTCTTAAATTCAAGGTCACCGCAACAGTCTACCAGAATGTTTTAGAGGACTTCATGATTCCTTCTGCTGAGGATCTGTATGGAGATGCAGATTTCATCTTCCAGCAGGACTTTCAGGATTTTTGAAAGTATGATATTTTGATTGACTTGATGTGATCCTAATTTATTTTTTCTGCAAAAACTGAGTAGTAGTTTGGGCTGATTTCTCCACAGTATTAAATTTTTTTGTGGGTTTTATGAGCTGGAAGCCCAAATTATGTAAAAATAAACATAAATACTTGAAATAAATTTTTTTGGAATGGGTCTGTAGACTGGTCTTCTTTGCCATATTTAAAGGCCCAACTGTAAGCATACCTTCCCTTCTCTTACCATACATTTTTATTCCACTGTAAAGTGTGATAATAGATAATTTCTATATATCTGAAGTAATCAGTAATGTTAAAGGAACTGCTAAATGGGAGATATTTCCATCTCTGCAAAAATGTATTCTGTTCAATATCCACCATTTTACCAAACAAACATCATTTTGGCCTCATGTTGAAAATACATTTAGGTTAAACGTCCTGTTTAAAGGAGAACAAAGTTATTTCAAACTGATCCAGGATCAGTTAATGCAGAGGGTTAAGCTAAGTATTTCCTCGTGTAATTTTTGTGATAGCTGATGTCTGTGTATCTTCTATAGTTTAGCACATATTGTTCTGCATTGAGTTTGACTCATTCACACTTGAATGTGGAGGCCCAAATTGATTTAAACACCTGTCCACACCTCCAACACGTAACCCTGTAAGAACTACATATGTAGGATCCATTACCACTCCTGAAAAAACACCCTTTAGAGACATGTGTAAAAAACTCAATTCCTTTTTTTTATTATTAAATTCTATCTTTTCTTTTATATATAAAAAGTTCTACAGTGACAGGACTGGCAGGAAACCAGACAACCAAACACCCAATTAGTCCTTCTCGATACACAATACAGAGCACAAGAAAAATACAAAACCAATTCAACACCAACAGATACACCATGACACCAGACCTGTGTGAGTGTATTTGTGTGTAGTGTGTGTGTGAGAGGATGGGGATTGACATCATTTGTGTGAACAAATAAATAAATGATAACTCTACAATCTAGAGCTCCTTGTATCCTCTCTTTCAAGTGAGAAAAGCATGCTGTGCATTTATATATTCTCACTCACGCCCACTCGCACATTCACATACTTGCGCACACACACACACACACACACTCACTTTCACGAGTGGTCATGCTCAAGCTCTCACGCACTCATTCTCTCTTTCTTTTTCTCTCACACACACACACACACACACACAACAGAGCGCGTAACTATTCTCAAGCAAGGGTTGTGCTGAGTTTGTAGGTTGTATTAAAGTTGTATTGGTGTGTATACGCCACACGGAGAATTGTGACTCATGATTGTAATAACACATAATTCCATAAACAGTCTCAGTATAGACAAGTGTACCGCCTTAGATTAAATGCTGGCTGTAGTGTGAGGTATGTGTGTGTGTGTGAGTGTATGTAACTTTGTTCTCTATCTATACACAGAATTGCCCTTTTAATGTGGTGTGGAAGAGCTCTACAAAACATTCTATGAGTTTTTATATTTACATACACAGACAAACAAGACTTGACAACATAGACTATACACTTGACCCCTGATCTTTGTCCCCCAAACACCACCACACACCAAACACCAAGCCCAAAGTAGCTTTAGCACCAAAGAGCTGGTTTGACATGTGGAAGTGTGTCTGTGTGTGTGTGCACGTGTGTGTTTGTGTGTCTGTCCAAGCATGTTCAAGTCCTTCTGTGTGATTTCCATCAATGTAAACTGCTAGGTGTGTGTGTGTGTGTGTGTGTGTGTTCGTTCAGTCACTGTCGCTGGTATCGCTGCTGGGATCTCCCTGCACTTTGTTGCGGTGCTGCATGGCGCGATGGTACGCCACCTGGACTGATTTCCTGATGTTGGACTTCCTGCCTTCCAGCATCTTCTCTTTATCCAGTTCCTGATCTACACCCAAGGGCACCAGCTTAGAGCGGGGCAGCCACTGCCTACACACACACACAATCAAACTCATTTCAGTTCAGATCAGTTCAGTTAAACACACACAACCCACACACAAACAGTAGTACATACAGTTAGTCATGCGTGCACGCATACACGCAACATATGTGCACCCCCCCTCCTCTAGCGCAGAACATATGGTTAAACATACAAACACTGTTAAATATATGCTTAAACAAAAGCACACACACACACACACAGTAACACATACAGTTCTCAAAAAACATTGCACCTGTATTACTAACCACATTTCTGTTTCTTTTTAAACTTGTTTTCTGCATTTCAGCATTTGGCCTCATGCATGTTTCCCCTGCCCTATTTACTACACTTTGTTCTTCAGAACAGGATGCGCACCAGTGTGTCTCTATTCCTCTTATGTAAGCTGAAAATGTGCTGGCTTCTCACAAAAATGCTAAACTCGGCAGTTCGGGAAATCATTCTAAACGGTGTTCCTCTCAACAAATGACGGATAAAGCATCAGTGGGAATGAGCATCCATCCATCAATTGTTTTTGATATGACGCGTGTGAATATGTACGGCACTATTTTATATTAGTGGGTAAACCTTGCATGTGAGTACCAACTTGCTCTGCTTGAAAGGCAATTTATTGTAACTAAAGTGAATATAGCAAGTGAGACCGGAGACAAGTGAGTGGAGACCAGAGCACCACGGTGGGACGAGTAATGTAAAATGTAAACTGTGCACTACTGACATGTGAGGTTACTTTGTCACAGGGACATTAAACTTGGAGGGATAATCAGATGCTCAGCTCCTTATTCAATAATAAAGGCATAGAGGTGAACTGTGGAATTATCTGAAGTAGCTGAAAGGCCTAGTCAGTGGGTTTGGGTGATGTTGGATGAAAGCTCAGGAAATGCATCATGAAGATTGAGTGACTGAGGTTTAAGTGGACAGTCATGTCAAGCCATTGCCGTGATCCAAATGGGACTGGTGGTACTGAACATACATTAATGGTGCCAGTGGGACTGGGAACGGCCTTAGTCACAGTCACTTAGTCACTGAGGCCCGTGTGGATCTGCGGTGTTGGGAAATGTTCATGGTGTAGTCTGTAAACTCCATATTGGACCTGGTGGCACTGAGTACGCATCAACGGTACCAGTGGGTCTGCTTTAGTCGCCAGGTTGCTGGCGTGCTGTTGGAGTGGTAAATCAAGCTAATATGGTACTGGTGGCCTTGATGGTATCAGTGGGCTTGGGTGTGGCCTTAATCACTAGACAGGCCCGTGTGGCTGGACGGTGGTTTAAAAGTGCCAGAAGAACTGTAGCTTTTTTTAAGTGCTGTTACGTGTTTTGCCAGACATGAGAACCATCCATGCTCACACACACCAAAAGTGACCTAAGTCTACGAAATCTTTCCTTTTAAAGATTGGCAGACGTTCAGCTCATTTGATGCCCAACACTGGGAAGAGTGTGTACCGCTAAAGAAACCACTGCCGAGAAGAAACAATAGGGAGAAAACTTGCATGGGCCAAAAAAGGAACCCACAGAGAAGGCAGACTCAGAGTCGGTGGTAAGGAACCAATCATTTTGAGGCATGCCACGACATTAGATCTTTCAATCCATGGAATACTGTTTACACCACATGCGTCTCTATGGTGTGATGTGCTCTGTGTGTGGTCAAAAAGTGCTGCACACAGGCAGGGCAATGTCAGCATGAAACGTGAGAGAACAGAGATGTCGCTGTGGAGCACAGTCCCAGTACCGGGCCCTCATTTCACTGCTTCTGTGGCCATTTCCTATCTCTGTGGCAATGACCTAAATTCAGCAATGTGATCTGTGGGGAAAATTTTCAATCAAGATGGAGAGTCTGTGCTCGGTTGTGCCTGGACAGTGCCTGAGTTGAACCAGCCCTCTTGCTGTTGTGCACCTTGGGAGACATTGCTGTATTATTGGGTAATGTCAAATAATGTCAAATGGGAAAACCACACCACTGACTAAAACAGCACAGTTACCACAATCTAATATTTGCAACAATGATTAAGTATTTCTCATGATACTTTCCTGATGTTTCTCACACTTAGAATAGGAAATATTTACTCTCTGTGGTTTAGCATTGGTCTGACAGTAACATATCGGTATCTCTTGTAGCATTTGCAGAGGTGCTCAAACACACAGGTGTGGCATGTGAATAAGTGCTTGTGTCCTCTGGCTGGGACTAACCAGGTCCTCTTGTTATCGAAGAAGAGCACCAGGAAGAGGTGTTCCCGTGCCTCCTGGGTCATCTGCTCCCCCAGCTTCAGCACCTCCAGAGGGGGCACGGGGATCGGAACGCCCCTGTGGAAAACACCCTCCCGTGGCATCTTGGGATCGATTATCTACAGGACAGGAGGTGGGGGGTGTGAGAGAGTGTGTGGGGGGGGGGTTGGCGGTATGAAAGAGAGAGAGAGAGTGAGACAGAAACAACGTTAGGGTAATGAACATGACAGAAAACGGGCTGCTATAATCTCACTAGTGCAGGCAATAGCCCTCTAGTGGACAGATGGGGGAACTACACCACAGCCCATCCTTCTATGGAACTGGGAGGAGTGGAACATTAGGTTTTACCGTTGAGTACAATTTTCTGTAATGAATACCTCTATCTGAAACCGGTTCAGAGCAGGTTGGTAAACATTATACATCAACAAACAAGGCAAAAGGCACAGACATAAAAGGTGACTTCTCCACTAAGACTAATGAAACATTCAAACAACGTCTAGACAAAACACAAGCGATGGAGCAAAAAAATTGCCAAGGAAAACATCACACACAAAGCTAAGCGGTGTAATGTTTGCTTGATGTCAACTGTACATGAGCATGTGTGCGCGTGAAGGCTGTGTCAGTATGTGGGCATGACTCACCAGAGCAGGGTAAGAGGGATATCCCCGACACTTGGCCCACACAAGGTCCAGTGCATCCAGGGAAGTGTAGTCCGTGGAGCTCATCCAGCATCCTGACCTGCCTCTGCCTCGAACCACTACGACACATGGACACACACGGATTAAAGGCCGTTCCTGTTCTCTTGGCGTGCGTGCAGGTGTGTGCAGAGGTACTTACGGTGAGACACGCCCCTGGACCCGCCCACCGAGTAGGAGTCATTCTCCGTCCCGGACGTCTCCTCGCTGCTGTCCTCCTGAAACGCCGAGCGGGAGAACGAGGGCTTCCCGCGGCCCTGCTTGGAGGGCGTGGTGCTGATGAGGGGTAGACGGACAGACCGAGAGGGGATGGGGGGTTTATCAATCAGAACCTGCAAGATCCACCTGCATGACTGACTGCATGATTGACTCATGGTTTTGCTGACTCATAGACCCAAGTGTCAAAGTGCTCTGGAGAACGTTTACACATCAGCGTCGACAGGAATCGCGGTTTTTACAGCATGGCACTTTCCAAGTCAGAACAGACTAGCAACTTAAAGTGCCTCTGCCTTGTCCAACACACCCCCAAAACACTTTCCAATCAGCTACCATAATTTCTGAGCTAAGGTTGCGAGCGAGACATTTACTCAGGGCAACACATCGCCGGCGTTCCGCGGCGTAAACACGCTCTACTAGCCTGTGCTCTCCTCGGCCACAGCCTCCTCAGACATGGTCTACATCTTTCAGATACTTTCAGATAATTCCTTCACAGCTGCCTTCCAGCCTCTAAAAATCTAACTCTGAAGTTAAAACACCAGCAGCAAACACCAAGAGAACGTTACCAAAGTTACACAGCCACTGAAAACTACACATTAGTATTTGATAAATTAATAAATGATTAAGGACACACACACACATACATACATATAAATAAGTATATATAAAATGTCCAACTCAAATACACAGGATCTGGACTGTTTGTAATGTTTTATATACTTAAACAACACATTTCCCTTGGGGACAAAAAATAACATTTGCTGCACTCATATTTCCCATGAGTCCAGCACAGTGCAGCGTGAAGTCTTACAGTTCATGCTGTTTTACAGTTAGTACAAAACGCAGCTGCTCGGTTACTTTACAACCAACGTCTGTGGGTAAAATGGAGGCCAGCACCCTTGTTCTGTTAGAGGCAAACATAAAATGCGCATATTTGCTTCACAAGTGGTAACATAAGTTGAAAAGGTTATAGACTAAATGCACATTGCTTTGGCGGCATGTATTACATGTAAGAAACGCAGCTGTGTGCGCGCGTGTGCACGCGTGTCAGAGTGTGTGTGTGCGTTCACATGCGTGTGTAAGTGCGTACCTGGTCCTGTCAGAGGCCGCACTACTGCTGCTGCTGGTCGTGGACTCCGAGTCGGAGCTGGAGCGAGGCAGACTGCGCTCGTTCCTGTACACTCGGAAGCTCTCCGTCACGGGTTGACTGCCGCCATCGAAGCCGTTGCTGGGCAGACCTGCGTGGCAGCCAACACAAAGGAGGAGTCTTCAGTGGCAGCCATGTTTAGTTAGCACTTTCTGGCCTATCTACACCTCTACTGGGAACAGCTAGGAGACATACCAGTCTGTCACACCCCCAAAGGCTTCATCTCCACACGGAATATCTGAACACGCTTGCCAACTTCCGCTCTCTCCCTCCCTCTACATCTGTGTTTAAATCTCTAAACATTAACTAATGTCTTATGCTGAGGTTACATTTGGCCTTGGTTGCTGAGGTCAAGAGTTATGTTTACTCATTCACACAGCTGTAAAAAACAGAATTTTTGTGTGTGTGTGTGTGTGTGTGTGTACCTAGTGGCAAGTGTTCGTCGCTGTCACTATCTGAGCTGGAGCTGGAGTGCGGGCTACGCGGTCGCTTGCGCTGACGCACGGAGCTCAGCAGGGGGATCTGTGGAGGTCCCACGGAGCTGGAGCTCACGGCTCCGATGCTGTGCATGGCCTCGCGGTTCTTCGGGGGCCGGCCCGGGCGTTTGGGGGGGCCGGTGGCCTTCGGGTTCTTTTTGGAGAAGAGGACAGAGGTTCGGCGGCCCACTTCAGGGGCGAGGGTAGAGGCGGTTGCGCTGATGTCTGGAGGGTCAACAGTTAATCAGTAACAAGCGTCTATAACCCTCAGCATGCTTTGCATTCCGATCTCTGAGAGTGTGGCATATATGTTTCTGCTGGTGTCTGGAGTTTAACGCAGGAGGTGCAGGAGGTACAGGAGGTACAGGAGGTACCAATATCAGCTCATCATCCCACAAAACACCAAAAGGTACTCAATCTGTGTCAAAATTAAACATGACAGATGAAATTATGATAAATGATAAATGTTTGGAGACCTCTATATTATCTGGAGTCGGAGCTGGATGTATCAGATGTATCAATGTGTATGTGCTTGTGTATGGCAGTGGATGTTCAGGCATGTGTTTGGCAACACCTTTTCCACTGATCTCCTGACTGCTGCTTTCGCCGCCCTCGTCATGCCGGGCGGTCCCAGAGGCGTGATGTCCTATGGTGGGGCCTCGCTCCCCGGAGGCTCCTGATTCACGGTTGCCAGCGTTGGGCCCGCCCTCACGCTGGTGTGCCAGCTTGCGCTTGATGACGGTCATCTCCTTGCGCAGGGCCTTGGCGCGGCGGGAACGGCCGATGCTGTGCTTGCCCGAGCTGACCTCATCGAAGCGCGCCTGCAGGAGACGCAGCTGCTCCTCCAGGGGGAGCCGCCTCCGGTTCTCCGGCAGGAGCAAGTCTGAGAGTGAAGGGGGGAGCGGGAGAAGAAAAATGATAAATAATAAAATTTATTTCTAAGCCAATAGTTACACTGACATAAGTAAATATAGTGAAAAACTAAGGCTTTTCGTATATTTTTTTCACTGTTGTTATTTCATGAACATATGTATCTGATATGTATCTGCTGAAATATCAGGCATGCTTGGTATTATCTGTTACTGTCTAAGACTTTATTCAGTTGTTATTCTGCATAGTCTCACACGGAGTATTAGTTTCTAAGACAACCATCTCAGTGTACCAAAGGTGTTAAATCAAAGCAACACTAAATCGTGAATGTCTGTAACGAAGGAGGAAAAGAAATCGGTACGGAAAAATGGTACAGAAAGAACATGGTACAGGAACACAAACATAAACGAACAGTCAGACGTCAAATGTTGAACTTACCCTCCTCATTGATAGAAGGTGATCGTTCTCTCTCTCTCTCCCTCTCGCGCTCTCTCTCTCTGTCCCGTTCTCGCTCTCTGTCCCGCTCCCGCTCTCTGTCCCGCTCCCGCTCTCTGTCCCGCTCCCGCTCTCTGTCCCGCTCCCGCTCTCGGTCCCGGTCCCTCTCCCTCTCCCCCTCGCACGGTGACTCTGGGCTGGGCTCTCGGGGGAGGTGCATGCCCATGTCGTAGTCGTAGCCGATTCGCTCAGCCTGACGGCGGGCCTGCCGCAGGACTCCGCCCCCCGCCTCCCGCAGGCGCAACGCCGCCCGGTAGAAAACGGTGTCCTTGGCGTTGTACTTCAGGCAGTTGTTCACGATGAGGAGGAAGTCGGCCTCGAACGTCTCGAAGCTGGGGTAGCGGTGCGACTCCAGGCTCGTCCACATGGTCTGGAAGTCCATCGGCCGATCGATGTGGTCCAGGTAGTCTGGGACCTGTCAAACACACACACACACACACACACATACAGGTGCTGCACTTCAATACGGGCCAATATGGTGCATGTGCCAGTTCATTAAGCCCGGTTGTTTGTCCGTATGTTCCTGGTGTGCGCGGGTCACCTCGTTGAGGGGCACGGGCTCGGTGAAGAAGTTGTTGGTATCTCGCTCTTGCAGCTGTTCCAGGGTGCTTCTCAGCAACACCAGGAACGGAGTCAGCTGCATCTCCAAGGCCAACTGCTGCACCTTAATCTGCACGCACACACAATCCAGGAAGACGATCAGTCAGGCAAAGCTGCACCGGCACGCCCCTCTGCAGGAGGGAGGACATGTCGCACGCCTGTGTGGATGGACACTGCCCTCCTTCAGACACGAACGCTCCTCAGAGGCCGGGAAAGCCCAGAGCTTCACTCACTCAAGGTCCCCAGTCACCAAGGACATCTACCCTGGGCGGAGCATCAGGAAGGACCCCCCCGCATGCAGTGGTTACCATGCTCCCAAATGGACGGAGGCTACGGAGTTTAGGTGGCTAAGCACATCTGCAAAATGCACCTTTGAAACCCACAGCCCTGTTCTCATATTATATTACACTACCTGCTGCTCCCAGTCACTTTAATCTTGAGATTACACGTTGCTCACTTTAACCTGTACACACTGAGGTCCTGGCAATGTTAAAGCTACTACGGTACATCATCAGTCATTAATATGCACTGCATGACGCATCTAAAATAGCAATCCACCCACACATATACCCGCTGCCTACTCTACAGTCTACTGTCTGTACGTTTGTTTAATCTAGTTTAATCTGCTGTCCGCAGCTGCCTCGCCAAACCAGACAGTGTAACTATGTTGCTAATTCTAATAAATATGACGATGATTTCAGATTAGATTCTGGCTAGGGGTGTGTGTGTGTGCTGGTTCCTCTCACCGCCTCCCTCTTGATCTTCTCTCTCTTGCGAATGAGCTCCACCAGGAGGCGTGCTCTCTCCAGGTCGTGCCGCAGACGCTGCCAGGCCTTCAGCTGCTCCTTCAGTGCGGCGTGCTTCTCCTCACCATCCCTCTGCACCACACACACACACACACACAAACACACGCACAGAGACCAGAGCGTACAGTTGAAGTCAGCAAACACCGACGATCAGAGACCTCACACCAGCGATCAGCTAGCGAATACTTGTTTTTTCCTTGCTGCTTCCTTTGCTCAATTCCCTGGTGCATTATGGAGGTTAAAATATTGATGTGCTTTTTGTTGAAACTTCGGGCTTTTTGCACACGCTGGCACGTGCATCCTTGTGCGCGCTAGTGCCCGTTCATGTATGTGCGTGCGGCATGTGTGGACGGGCGCTGACCGTGGTTGCAGGAGGCCCGGGCTCAGGGTGGCGCTGGGACTGCAGGTGTGTCTGCAGACGGCGCAGCAGTGGGACGCCGTTGCGACTCTGCCTCTTCAGCGTCCAATAGGCATGCAGCCTCTGCATGAACTGGCTCTTCCTGGGCACCGTCAGGTTGGCCGTGATCTTACTCAGTCTAGAGACGGAGGGCCGTAGAGAGGGAGAGGGACACAGAGACAGACAGAGGGATGGACAGGGACAGGGACAGAGAGACACAGCCGGAGAACAAAGGGACAGGAGGGAGACGGAGAACAATGCAGATTACAATAGTCAGTTCAAAATGCCGTTTCTACCTTAAACTCAAAGGTGAAGGACCTGTTTCTGCAAGAAACAATAATCCGGAACTTGGTGCACCACATTTTGACTTATGTATTCTGCTTTGGAATAAAAATAGCCTCAAGTGTCAGCTTAAAAGTGCACATGTATACCACAATAGGCACTGATCCTTAGATGTCAGTGAGAAATGTCACAAATCACTCATGAATGACAAGAGGAGCTGAAGTGCAAATCAAAATAAATGTTTTTAATTAACTTCTGACATTTAGAATGAGGACTGAGGACTATCCGCCCTATCTAACTATGTGACCCGTAAGATATAAAAGCCTGTCTACCTATGTGGTGGTATGCAGGGTACAGACACCACGGGTGCTGCCGCTCTCCTCTCCGCCAGGATCTTCCTCGCTCTCTTCATCTTCCTCCGCGACTTGGCCTTGGCCCGCTTCGCCCTCTCCGAGCTCCAGCCCTTCCCCTCCTCCTCGCCGACCCCGCCCATGTCCTCCTCGTCCTCCGCCTCGCCCTCGCTGTGGGAGGAGCTTGCCCCGCCAACCCCTCCGAGCGGCCTGGCGGAGCCCGGCGGCGTGTGGATGTCGCAGTAGGCGGTCTTGCGCACGCTGAAAGACGTGCCGTTGGCGCCGGTCTCGCGCACGGGCTCCATCTTCATGTAGAGGCCGGCCTGCTGGGCGCACGTGACGTGGAACGCCGTGTAGCAGTTGGCCTTGTGGCACTGGATACACGCGCCTGAGCCGCGCTGCTTGCAAATGTAGCACGTGAGCTTCCAGCGCGCGGGGGGGATATGCTCGATGCTGTCGATGGGCTCCAGGAAGACCGTGTTGGCAAAGCACACCTGGTGAAGGGAGGAGGACCAGATCGGCGATGAGAAGACACGGGGGAGAAAACCAACAGGCGATGCAGGATACGGTTGGCGCTCACTAAAATGCCGATCTCTGTTCACTAAGGCACGACTCCCGCCTGTGTGTGCTCTCCACGCACTGGCCTACGAAACCCATCTCTCACAGAACCCCTCTCTCACTTGGGCGAGCTCTGTATTCAACATGTTACCTTGCTGTAATGACTAGCATAATAAGCTTTTAGAGGGGATTCACGAAGCGCGGAAGAGAGCAAGGGCCATTATCGTCTCAGAATCAAAGCTCTGAAGGTCTCACACGCGAACGGTAAAAACCGATGCGGACTACGAACGCCTGTGCCAGGGTCAGGTCCCAGCGCACAGCTCACCTTCACCACACCGTCTGATACCTGAGAGCTCTCTCTGCTCAAAAGTCGTGGACTTCACAAAGGACAAAGCAATATGACTAAGCAAACCCATTACTGCTACTTGCATCAATTTTTTAATATCAGATATTTTAGAGGAAACCCAACTCCGTTGTCTCGCCTGTGGCCGGTTGCGATGGCCACTGTTTGAAAAGGCTAACCACTTCGGGGTACTCTGACCCAAGTCCTTCAGCCAGAACCTGAAATCTGAGCAATCGAGGCTGGTATTCTCCCTGTGCTTACGCTGTCCTCAAGGGCCTGAGAGTTAATGTTGAAATCCACACATCCCTTTAATGGCAAAATAAGAGCGTTAACTATCGCCCTCTTCACACCTTTATTCACACCTACATATTATGCCGCACTTGACAAGGACAAACATCCGGCAAGCCAAGACACAAGTGGGGTTGGGATATAGTACCCCAAGATATCAGTACACACATACGCGCGCACACTCACCTCGGGTATCCACAGCGCGCACACGACGTGCGCCCACCGGGCGTCGTCGGTCTGTTTGAAAGCCCCGCCCTTGTTTGGGCAGAGGGCGCAGTCGACGGCGCGCGAGGGCGACTGCAGGCAGCGGCGGCACAGCCACTGGCCCTCGGGGATGTAGGGCACGCCGTAGCACTCCTGGTGCACGGCCAGGTTGCACATGTCACAGAACAGGATGACGTTGCTGTTCTGGCACTCTCCGTCGTTGCAGATGCAGCACACGGCGTCCTCGTCGATCAGCGAGTTGGGGTCGCCCTGGTGGGGTGAGAAAGACATATTTCACACCTGCAACTAGCACACGTGCTGCTGGTGGATGAGGGGAAGGGGGGGGTGGCACTTCAGCAAAGTTGTTTACATGTGTCATATCCACAGGAAGTGGCCAGAGGTGTTTATATAGCTGAAAGAGGAACATGAAACTTACTTACTAAACCAGTCCACCAGTAATGTCTGGAAGCTGGGAGGCTTCTCTCAAATGGGGACATGGACATAAACCAGGCATGAGCTTGTTCGGTTGGAGGGGGCCAGCAAACCTTGTTGTGACTCTCAAAGTAGGACTCCTTTTCCAGGCGGTCCATCAGGTACTCGAAGACCTCCTGGGGGATGGCGGCTACACCGTCACTACGCCGCTTGTCGTTCATGATGTCCAGCCAGATATAGTCTTCCTCATCGATGTCATACTCCACCTCCTCATCCAGCTCCTCCACGGACTTATCTATGTACCTGTGGGAGGAACATGAAGGAGATGGTAGAGGAAGCAAGTGGAGCTTTTGGTGGCTGAAGTTCAGCAAGTGGGGAATACAAGCCCACTACCTCTATGAGAGGTATACACACACATATGTGTGTGTGTGTGTATGCATGTATATATGTATGCTATAGAGAGAGGCACATTTTCCACAGCTGATGAAGGACCTTTGAAACATCTTGTTTCTCTGGAAACCTTGTGTACTTCACTGCAAGTTTGACTCATTCACTCTATCTATATATTTTGCAGATTTTTTTCTACTATTTGAAATTGACACAGCCAATAAAATAAGTAGTAATAAAATGATCAACTGTTCCCCCATTCTTCCTCACGCATTATTGCATGAGCTGTTTATTTCTTGCAAGAGTTAGCAGCTGAAACCAAGAGGAGGCTTGCTAATTGATTTGTTGAACACCTTTCAGACCATCAGAATTAAGGATTTGTCATTTCCAGGTGCAAGGCATGTTAATGCTAATATCAATACATGTGTTGACATGTACAACTTTTAGCTGCTATGACAGCAATGAAGTTAGCAAACTTAAGGAAACAACTGACTTCACTCTGTGAACTTTAGAACCCCATGGAATTTATTTAGAATATAAATTGGTTTTTCATCCTAGAAGTTCACAACCCCCGGGGGTCTGAAGAACACTGATGACATGGCTAACACCTGTAGGGATCCAGAACAGAACTGGCCCTATGGCCCTGCTTTAACACCTCCGATAGACTGTACATAATAGGAGTGCATACAGGCACGTGCGTCTACCTGTAATAAGACAAAGGCCGCGGAGGTGCGTCCGACCTCTCCTGATCCAGTTCTCGAAACACAGCTTCAGGAAGCTTCACAGCTGGACCGGGCAGGTTTCCATGGTGATGCGAGCCCTCCTTCTTCTTCTCTTTATTCTTATGCTTGCCTGCTTTTGGTGTTGTCCCGGCACCTTTCCCCCCATTGGCTGTCGCAGGAGTGTCGGGTCTGTCCTTCCCATTGCTCCCACCCTCGCTCCCGCCTCTGTCTCCCCCGTTGCACGCAGCAGAGTCCCCTGATCCGGACACGGGGGCGTCCTCAGCCTCGCTGTCCTCCTCAGAAACTACATCAAGGTCCTCAAAAATGCTGATCCGGTGCACTTTGCCATGGATCTCCAGCTCGACCATGCGCTGGGCCTGAGCATACGTCATCGTCTCCCTGCCGGGAGAATGGGAACGCTCTGAGCGGTCTGCTGGACTACTGGGCGTTCCGCCTTGCCCTGGCATCCCAGCACCACTGCCAGAATCACCGCCATCAGCCGAACCCAGGCTGACCCGTGGCGGCCGGCCCTTGCGTCTCTTCTGCGGTGTGCCTTGGGCCGGAGGAGGATTGTCATGGTCGTAGTGGTAGAGGTGGTACTCGATACCACTAAAACTCTTATAGACTTTGCGACAGGTTTCCACAGGACACTCATAGGGTGGCTTAGTGGCCCGGAGGTTGTGGCAGAACGTCTTCACGTCAAAGTCCAGACCCATGCTGTCAGCAAACCCAGCAGGGAAAAGGTCCAGCTTACATCTGAAAGAGAAAAGGGGGGATATTTTGTAATATGTAAGTGTCCTTACTAAGCAAGTATATTAAAAATCTATAAAAGCATTGCCTCTTCTAGTCATAAATATTTAATAGACAGCTACAAGGTATACGCAAGTTCGCTAGCTAATATAGTAAGTTAGTTAATTAGCTAGCAGCTAAATAAAATGAATTCAGCCACAATGAATATATCAACAAGTTAAGAAGATTCTATATAACAATTCGACAAACTGTCTCAAATGAAATTTAAGTCCTTATTAAAAAAGCCCCAACCCCGAATAATTTTAAAGGCTACCCACTAAGTTCAAGCAACCGAAAGACCACAGTAAACGTAAAACTTCAAACCGTCATTCCTAAAATTCGAACGCTGTGTCATGTAACGTAAAGTTCCAGCTATACTACTCAGAAGAGCGATCCGAGTCAAATAGGTTAATGTTCGAAAATGGTCGTTTACAAGGTTCCTTGACAGACTTCACGTTTGGTTATGTTACACTTATATCTAACAAGTGCTGTCATTATTCGCTCCGTTGAATGATGTGACATTACACAGGTGTTATACAGGCGTGCCACCGGCTGGATGTAAACAACTAAGTTTTCAAAAACAAGTGACCTGAGAAAGGTAAGTTGTCTCTTCGCCCACACTTAAACACCCACCATAAACTGTTGTAAATTCGTCATGAACCAAACAACTGTGGTATCAAAGTAACTAACTTGTAATTAGCACACCTGGGGCAAGCTGAAGAGCATCGCGCAACAATGTTTCCCTCCAATGTTTCCCTTCCCGTTCAAACAAAACATTCTTACAGCAGACATTCATTAAAGTAAACAGACATAAAGCCGAAGCCAAAATTCCTATTCAGGTTCGTGGTTTTCTTTAGAAAAATCTACAATATTGCATTGGAAACAGAATGGAACTCAAAAGATGTCTGGTATTTTAGCTTGTATTTTGGCTTACTGTATTGAGGGTCTAGCAATTAGCTAACTGGATTCAGCGTAGTCCAACAGCCAAAAAAATACGATTTCTCTGCCTCGCAAACGAGTGGAGTTTAATTTAATTCGCAGAGCATCCTGTCCGCATTAAGGAACTCCTATTTAACCCAATATCCCCACCACCAACGTAGATATGAACTGGTAAACACTCACTACTCCGGGCGCTTGTTAACGAGCAGCACAATCTCCAAATGGTAGTTCCAACGAAGAACAATTGGATTTACATCCAGCTTGCTTCTGAGAATATCGGTATATCTAATTTAAGATTGCCGATATTATGGTGATTAAAAAAATACATTAGGTAGTTTAATTGTAAAGAGAATAATACAGGAACTGGACGAACAAAAGGGGGCTACAATTGAATGCCATGGGCGCGTGTTTGCACATTCGCCATTTCCATATGATGGTTTCTGTCGTTTCTGGTGAATTAGCGACCAAACCCTACTTGTATATAAAAAAAGATTTTATTACTAAAAGAGAATGCGTAAAGACATTTGATTTAAAAAAAAGAAAGTGGTACGCACACGTGCTGGATAAAATTCGTTTACTTCCTTCTTGAACCTGTTTTGAACTCCACCAATTTGCGAATCAGACAACGACTTTCACATTGCTGTAGATGTTCACATGCTTTCACAAATATTATTCAGGGTTCGTTTCTGTAAAAGGATATTAGCTGTAATCCGCATTAGTAGGTAGTACTGTGCAAAATCAACGATTTTACCCTTTCGGTATATTTCCGTGGTTTTATCTAGATCTCAAACGAATCTGCTAACGTGGATGTGTCGTTCGTTCTACCAATCCTTTGCGCCATAAATTTGAATACGTACCTAGCGTAAAGTCATTCCGAGTGGTCCGACCGAAAGGGGGCGTTGTTTGCGGACTATAGAAGGGAAGCTATTGTATGGTTAATGTAGTCTTTAACTTACAGCATAGGTAAAAGGTGTAAAATACTAAATAATACAATAAATATTTATTTTTATATACGTTTTAACTTTGAGCCAACATTATGATCAACAAGGAAATTACATTATTCTATTATATGAATAAACTCAAATTTAACGAGCAATTAGAATAATGCATTTAGATGCAACTCCACCATCGTTAAGTTGGCTATTCACCAATGACCTTTTAGGATGTCTATTTTATGAACTCTATGAAAATGTTAATTTCATGTCCGCAAACATTTAACCATTACTAATGTGTACATTCATCTGTACACTGAAAAAGACTCCGTAATAATTACAAATGGGCTTTTATTTTTATGCATTTGATGGGATCATCCAATATTATCTATACATTACATATAGTATTGTGTTTTGCAATGCTTTTATCTTTTATATCATGTATTTGTTGTAGTCTGATGCAGAAAAATCCCTTCTTTCATCATCAGCTTGCTGAACCATATTCATATATAATGTACTATATCTCTGGCTAAGTGAAATTGGCATATTCTAGGTAATTGGGTGAAGGCAGATGCCAGAGGAAGTGGCTGAACAGGTTTAGTGAAACATTACTGACTGCATGTTCTAGGCAAGCACCATAACTGAACAGTCACTACAGTAACAGGTACAACAAAACAAGGATGCTGTTATCAAGCACAAAATAAGGTTTATTTCTTTCTTTAAACATATACAGAGGCTTCGTGACAGGAGTGCAGCTTCATTGGGCTGGGCTTAATAAAGTAACGCAGAGTGTGGGGTGCTCTAGGCAGAAGCAATCGTGAATAAAGCATCCATTAAAAGAAAGGTTGTTAACAGTGTCTGCTGAAGCATTACAGCATCTTGACATGTGGATGCAAAATACAACGAACGAACAGAGGACAGAAATCTCTTACTGCTGGAAGTGTTTCACCCAAACCAGATGATTCTGCATAACACCCTATATAAAAGTACAATTCAAACTGAAACAAATGAAATAATAGACATTAGGGAGAGGCAATCAAAAAAACAACAACAAAACAAGAAAAAAAAAAAACAGCAAATGGTGTACATACATTAAATTCCAGGTGACCTGCACAGTTCACAGCTTGGCAGAACCACAGTTCACAGCCTCGTCAAACATGGGGTAGAAAAAGTGGTTCCGTTCAGGAACTGTAGTGGAGAGCCTGAGCATGCATGGCCCAGGGTTTCTGGGTCACAGAGATCAGGCTTCTCTTGCGGGGAAAGTGCAGTTCTAGCATAGTGTCCTCAGGGTGTCCACTCACCCCTCCCCTCAAAAGGAGCCCCAACACCTCTGAAACTTATGATTAAAAAAGTTAAATACTTGCAACACAAGTGAAATGCAGAAACAAGTGATCCGTTATAATTTGTGACACGCAAACATAAATGTGTGATTTCATTATTAATATTCCACGGTCATTGGAAATCAACAGCAGGACATGTTGAATTACTATGGACATGACTTGGGGCCTTTTCTGTACCATGTTTCACACTCAATACCTCACAGAGACCTAGATTTGGAAAGTGCTGGCTTACAGACAATATTGCCTTATTACACTCCATTGTTTGTGTGCACGTATAGTTACTGCTGTTCACATCTCATTTTCCCCCCTATACTACATCACTCAGAACACAATAGCAGCATTGAAACAAAGAAAACAAACAAATTGGAAATTGTATTAGACCATACAAACATATCTAATGACTGCAATGCCTTCCCAAAATATAGCCAATGCATAAGTGCTCAACAATAACAGAACCATAACAGGGAAAGGAAAAGAAAAACCGCTGAACATCATCCCACTCGAATGGCGTGTGGAATGCTAGGCAGTCACGTACATTGCTAAATCCAGCACTGGCCTCTTCGTTCCCTCGGTGTGTGGATAAGGCTTGTGGCAAGGCTATTTTTGAAAGCTTTTTTTCCTTTTCTTTATCCTTTTTATTGTGAGTACGGGTGAAATTGCACTTGCGTCTGCATAGCTACCCCCCTTCCAACATTACATAGTCACTGCTACATTCTGAGATAGCTCAGTATTATATTTCTCCTACATACCTACAGGATTTGTCCGACACCTCCCAACCCCCTCAACCCCACCCCCACAAACAAAACTAAATCCAGACTGAAATTTGTAAACTTGTAAACTTCACTGTGAGCATGCATAAGTTTTTCCACCCCCTCACGTGCAACGTTCCCAAGCACCACATGAAATCTTTTTTTTCTGTTTTTCCACAAATGCACCAACACTGCTGGGAATGGCGCGGAACCTTGTCCAATCATACACCATGCAAGTGGCCAGTGGTTCATGAGGTTAACATGTTGGAATAAACATTTGTGATTCCTCATATTGTGCTTGTAACGGGCTTTCCGGTGAGGCCGTAAACCGAATGCTCCCCACAGGTGTATTTCGTATCAAGAATATACAATTGCTACCAAATTATGATTTACTTTAGTGTCATGCTTCGTCAGAAGGGCTTTTTAAAAATGTCAACAATCGAAGAAAAATAAATCGGGTGGGAGAAAGAGAAGGAAAACTGATATTGCATTGAACACAACAAGATCCGTACTCGCCCACGGGGCCATAGCCTCTTCTTTGGGGGCAGACATACAGAGTTGTGTGGGGAAATCATTGAACTGTCAAGGCACTACATTCCCCTTGATCCTCTCACTTGCAGGGCATCTGCACTGCTGTATGAGACTCTATGGGACTGGTCGGTCCCAGATCCATAGGTTTGGAGCTTCATAAATGCATCTGGAAATTTAGTATTATGAAACCTCTCTATAAGTAGGACTTTAAATGGAGCTGAACACTGATTCAATCTTTTGTACTTCCCCGAGCATTTGGCATATTTGGATGTGTATGCATCTACAGCTCTGGGAAGTATTAGTGGAGGCCTGTTCGTTAATTCTGTACTAGACCTGTCCTGTAGTGAGCTCTAGTGGAAAAGCATGAGAAGACAGACAATGTGATGACCAATTATGGCTGTAGGATTCATAAAGGCCATAGTCAAATACATCACAGCCAAACACACACTTTCTTCCACTCGCTCAAGTCCTGACAGACATACTTTATTTACAGGCTTTGGAGCTATGTACAGGTGCTGTCTGCCATCCAAGGCAGGAGGTTACTGACATCATTAACACTGGACCAAAACAACTGGACTATGGATACGGTAGTTTGTGGTAACCTGTACAGCTTAGCATTATGTGTGGAGGACATCAGTAACAAACCTCTTGCCAGAGACCCCAGCAAAAGAGCCAGGTAGGAAGTAGTTCTTTTAATCGGGGGGCTTTTTAAATGGGTATCACAGTTCTAGTCTACTGTACACAGCTTTGCATTCGATACAAGTTACTGATGTAACTGGCCCAGGGCTTTGCTTGTGGAATGGGTCGGAGCAAATAAGGTGGCCTTGTTATACAGTCCTGGCGCCACTGGGGCACAGAGGGTTGTCTGAGCTGTTCAGTGCCATGGGAAAGGTTTGCAGTGCAGTGCTGGCCAGTGCAGGGAAGGGCACCATACTTGCTGTGCCAAGCATGCGCACAGGCCCCATTGTGCCAGCCGGACAGGGAATTCTTGGCCACTGCGTTTGGTACCTGGAGGCTGGCATCACCCCTCCGAAGGGACCAGTGGGGAGCAGGTAGCCGGCTTGCTGCACGGCCGGCGAGGGCGTGTTGGTGAGGGCGGGGGGCACAGCTGGGCCCAGCGCTCCAGAGAGCGTGCAAGAGAGGGGAAGCTGGAATGGCAATGAGCTCGGAGGAACTGCAGCCCTCATCTAGATACACAGGCACAGAGAGAGAAAGATGTGGAGAGAGGGAGATGTAGACAGACCAACAGCATCGAGATAAAGGGTGGAGAGGGAAAGATGACAAGTCAAATAGTGTTTGAACATCTTTTTAGTGTATCTCAATTAAGGCTTTCGACTCCAGTCTATGAATGGGAATTAAGGACACTTAATGGACCCCTTTCTGTTTGACTAACTCCATGTTGCCATGTCCCTCTTAAACATATTGCTGGTAATGGTAGGGTAAGAGATATTGCCAATGGGTGAACCACTGTTGTAAGTGCTTAAATTGTGCAAATTTTTGCACATGACGTAACTGAGTTAGAAAGGGTAAGAGTAAGAAGAAAACTTGGATTTAGGAAGATGAACGTTGAAAAAAAAAATGCACCTGATTTGTGGCTCCTCTCTTGGTTGGAGGATTGACCTTCATGTCCTGATGACGTTGCTGCTGTTTGATCTGGTTGAGGGAGAGGCGGGATTGAGGAGCACAGGCAAGCGTTTCTTTCGTCCAATCATCGACCAGTTTGTGCAGGTCATCGGTGAATGTCCCAGTTTTATTGTTGCTGTTGTTGGTCTGAGCCTGAGCTAGTGCTGTGATTGGCTGAGGACCAGGTGTAGGCACAGACACAGGAGGTGGGACTGTTTGCTGATTGGAAGCTGAGGTCATAGGGGTGGCACCAGTGCCGTTTGCTGCCCCTGTAAGAAGAGACAAAACACACTTGGGAAAAAAGGAAAAATGAGAAGAAAAAAACAACCCCCTCATAAAAAAAAACAAACCAACACCAACCAAAAAAAACTCCATTTTGTCTGGGACTTCAGTAATCAATCAGCTGCTTACTGTCAAAGCACAGCATGTTAAATGTACCACACAAGGACTCTTTAAACCAATTGGCATCACCTTTGGACTATGAGATCACATCCACTCTATTAACAGACTTATTGTCACTGCCTCATACTTTTCCACTGAACACAGTCGTAGTATTTTGATGTGATGTGTCAACAAGCAGCCAAAAGACTGAACCCAGCAGCATAACCACTGAAACACACATACAACAAATAATCAATGATGCACACATAAATGAACAAACAGGACTTGTTGCACCACACATCATCATGCACTAGGGGGAAGAAAAAAAAAAACGAATTAAAGGAATTAAGTGGTGATGCTCTTCATTACAGCTCCACATGTTGCTGTTGCAAACACAAAACAACAGCAGCACTGACTGACAAGTGGCCATGCCAAGAGACGGAAATGCAGGGTTGGGAGAAGAAAGGGGTCCGAGAAAAGAAAGGGGGGCAGAACAAGAGAGTAAATGGGATAGTTACTACTACTGCGCTCTTTGCCTAGACATAGTCGTTTCAGAGTGGACCCTATAAAGAGGCAAAACAATACAGACACACATGGTTAAGGGGTAGATGGGAAACAATGCACACTACAGCTCATTGGACAAGCTGCTGGACAACCATAGACAGCGGCCAATCAGTGAACAGAAATGGGACTAGAAAGAGGTGCAGAGAGATTTGATTTTGCCAGTAAAGATTGGGTGTTGGTTGGCAGGTAGTGTGTGCTACAGGTGATGTATAGATTTAGAAGACCTTGATTGGAGGTCCACAAAAATAAGTATAGTTTTTCAATTAATTCTTAAAGCAGTGTTTTTCCCCAATCCTGGTTGATTAGCATTACAATGCACATTTCAGTATTTATCCAGAACCAATCTATGCCGGATCAGCTAATTAAGCTCTTCGTGAGTTTAAAATGTGTTTGAGGAAAATAGTACAATTTGCAGTGCAGGGGCACTCCACAACCAGGACTGGGGAAGTGACAAAGGAAAGATTCATATTTTTGTGAAAAAGAATAAAAACTGCTGTTATTATGCTATTCCTTGTGAATGAAGCAGAGACTTTTCTGAGTCTGATACAGTCTGGTAGGTAGAAAGCTCTGATGGCACTTTTCCACTGACATGGTGCTGGTGCCAAAATCCTGAATGGTTCTGCATTTTCCACCACAACAAAAAGTGGTTCTCAGCTGTCAACTCTGGTGCCGTTCTGGCCTATTGGGTCTAGAATCAAGAGCCTTGTAACACAAGCGGTTGGGGCCATGGTGTTATCACGCAAGGTTGTTAACCTGCTTTACTGGCATTTACAAGTAAAAGCACAAGAACCACAGCAAAACATGCAAGCTATGAATCACCACTGATCCTGAGAAGGCTGGAAAAGTTGACTGTGGATGGTTAGATATGCTCTCAAAGAAAGAAACTACATTTGTGAAAGAGCATGTTTTGCAAACTACGCCATGTAGTTTATACAAATGTTTTCTACTTCTGTTTCCAGATTCGGCCCACATCAAGATACATAATTGTTTGGCTCTCAAACCAGTGGAAATGCGGGACTTCAATGGTTTGTAGTTCACAGAAACCAGCACCATCTCCAGCACAAACACTGGTACATTGTTGATGGGAAAGTGATATAAGAGATATTTTTTAGAATCGCTCATCCATTATTCCATATAAATGTTTGAAAATAATGAATGAAGCTTTCCTTTAAGCACATTAAAGCAGAGATCACATTTTTGCAATCACACTTAAACCTTTCCCCTATTGAGCACATTAAATAATCTCCAAACAAATTATACTAGACAACTCATTTAAAAAGGCAATATATATTTTTTTAGATGTTAGACTGAGAACTGAAATAGCTGATTATAAATGATATATACATATATTCTGTACATATATGAAAAGGCTTTTGGGACTGTGAAAAGGTTAAAGGTGCCATAGAATGGAAAACTATATTTACCTTGGCATAGCTGAATAACCACTGACATACCATCAACCTCAAACTAGTCACCTCCTTCAAATATTAACCCCGCATAAGCAAAAGGGTTAAGTCTTAACTGATATTTATGTTGCTAAAATTTGCATACACCAGCCCACACTCTACTCCAGGCAATATTAACATAGACCTGCACTGCCAAAATGGTCTGCAGGGATTGTGAAGAACAAAATGATAACGGAACAATGGGGACGGTTGACATTCATATTTTATGGGATCCTGGACAAGTTTCTCTGAACAATTTCTGAAACCTTCTGAATACCAAGAAAGCACTGCTCAGTGTTTGACTCTCAAAAGAGTTCCAACTATATTGACTTCACAGGCTGACCATAAGCAAGTAGCTATAGTCAGCTAAATGTTAGCTACTAGCTCCACATAAGTAGCTAAAAAGTATGACAACCTAACTTATTTAAGGTTCATTTTATTTTCCGTTCTGTATGCAATAACCTGTGCTGTCATATGAATATACAATACAAAATGTATAGTTATCAATCCCTCAGGTAAATTTTGTCATTGTTAAATCAACAAGACAAAGCAAGCTAGTTCAGTTACTTAGAGATATCCATTCTATAGATAGCTAGATAACTTGCTCCTACTAGATAATGTTAGGCAACTTGTCAATCTGTTAAAATCAGTTTTGTTTGAGAACTGAAGTATCCAAGATGTAGGCTCAAACATATGGTTGAATGCCTAAGTGCTCCATGGTTCACTTCTCACAGTTAATGATTAATTTTGACCTGTTGATTGAGAGACACATCCTGGTGCCTCGCAATAAACCAGCCAATTGGAACAGAGCACATCAATTATTCATGAGCCCACTGAAAAACAGGTGGTAAAAAAACATGTATACGTGTAAAAAATGCATCTGGGCATTTTTCACCCGACCAAAGTCGTATACCTTCTGAGTTGTATTTATACGTTTTTATGAAACCTTTTAAAAATATAGAATAAATGCGTTCTAGGGCACCTTTAATTACTGCCAGCTAGTTATAACTAGGGTTGCTTGTGTTGCAAAGGACAAAAGTGTTGAAATTATTTTCCTGTTAAGAAAAAGCTTAAAGGGGCTGCTAGAAATTACAGAAATAAAAATGTACAAAAAACAGAGTAAAGGGAGAGCGCATTTTTTCTTTCTTTTTTTTTTGTGTGTGTTTTGTTTTAAGGAGTCATGCAGTGGCAAGCCTGAGAGGAGGAAGTGATGAGAAGAATTCAAAATACAGCCCTGAGGTCTCCAAAGTGACCTTGGCTTGTGCCTCTGGCATGCATGTCTTCCGATTCCAAACATGAGACAGGACGCCCAATCGTCTTCATGCTGGCATTGGGGCCCCAAATACATGACCCGAGATAACCCAGGGACAATTAGTGAAAGAAAACCGCACACGAATAGAAGATACAAAGGCTTTGGCGGATGCATGTATAGTCTCGCTCACTGTCAAAAGGTTGAGGGTTTGGAAGGCCCATGTTTGGGGGAAGACACGATTAACGTAATCCGTTAAGCCGAAACGGAGCGCAAAGCATTTGTATGAAAGGAATGGCTGAAACGATACGGGTGCTAAACCCGAGAACCAATGGTGAGCAACAAGGGCAGAAGGGGTGGAGATCTGCGTCCAAATAAACGGAAATTACAGTTGATGGCTGTGCACATGGAGAAGGTGGGTGTGTGTATGTGTGGGTGAGGGAGGAGGGACGTCGACTATGAGAGCTGAATCCATTACATAAAAAGAACCATAACATGTTGGTAGTGGAGGGCATAAAAGAGAGAGAAGTGAGACAGAAAGAGAGAAAGAGAGAAACAAGGAAAACAGGGAAGGAAGATGAGTGAAGTAAAGTAGAAAGGAACAAATACAAACAGATGGACAGAGACACGGGTCCACTGAGGAATCTAGTGCGCGGTTTGCTACTAGATTTATAGGTGATTCTCTCGGATGTTTGGTGGTAAACGGTCCAGCCTGTGAAAGACGAATATAAAAGGGAGAGAGAAGAAAGAAAGGAGAGATAAAGAGGGAGAGAGAGAGAGAAGAGAGAAAGAGTGGTGTAACAGTGAACATATCAGGGATCAGAGACCGGCATCATCTCAGCATTGTCAGTAGGGCACAGCCAAAGACAACGAAAGGTGTATTCCTGCATGCTGGATCACCTCCACATGGGAGGGGTGTAGCTCCAAATTGGTGGTCCACAGCTCCAAATGGGAGGGGGTGTAGTGTCAAATGGGCGGGACGTAGCTCCACACGCTGTGCTATTGGTTGTTGAGAAGTGCAGTGGCCCACAGTAGTGTTGTCTGATGTTGTCCGTTCAGTATTCCTGCTGTTCACAGTACGTTTCAATTTGTTTTACTGCGATTTAAACGATACATTTGTGTGCATTTAATCCCTGGAGGAAACTCTGAGCATGATTATTTAATTTTTTTTTAGATTCTAAAAGATTGAGTTAAATAGACTACATATGGGTTTGAGCCCTAGCGTTGTCTAATGTAATTCCTTAATCTTTATGTTATGTCAACTGTTTAAAGGCCTAGAGAGTGTGCACTGAAGTGGACCGTTATTCTACGTTGCTTTTACGACCAAACCTAACCGCAATCAACATAAATTCATTAATTTTTTCAGATAGAGAATAAAAAGTGCAGGCAGTTCATTATATACTCTCATCCACCTCTCAGAAACGGACACATTTTCTCTACATTATTATATTATGCATTTCATAGTTTATCCTTACTTTAAGCAACATGTGTATTAAACCAAAACCAAAGCATTTAAAAGGCTGCGATTCCATTTGGAGTCAAGACCGACCTGTTTGGGGTTAAACCCTTACCATTTGGAGCTGGTCCAGCCTGCAGGAATACACACTTGAGGAGAACAGGGCTAATGGGTGTGTGTGTGTGTGTGTGTTTGCTGACGGATCCTTCTCACAGCTTAGTGACATGTCCAGATAAGTTGGCCAACAGCGCCCCCTTGTGCAACTCTGTCATCGTGCTAGAAATTGGACTCTCCATTTGTACTTGCTCAAGGTCTCCATATGCACTGAACCGTACGGAGGGGACACTCTAGTGAGCAGAGCTACTGCATAAGACATGTAGGGCTGTCGTGCTGGATGCTCTGCTCTTACCCAGATAGCCGTGTGCTGTGTGCATGTATTTTTGGAAAAGGTGTGAAAATAACTGGTCACACATTCAACTGTGATGGTAATGTCACCTTCCTACAGTACTGACTGTGTGGGCTTGTGTTCATAATGTGTGCGAGAAACACAGATGGAGGGATCTTTTAGCATGCTGCAGAACACATTATGTAAACATGCAAATTTCATGTTTCACAAAGACTTTTATATGGACACAACAGGGAGGTGTGTTTGTGTGTGTGTGTGTGTGTGTGTATGTGAGAAAGGGACAGAGATCTGAAGACAGGGTCTGTGTGGCAGAATGTGTCCCCAAGATGCTGTCTCTAAGTAAACGTGGGTGATGGACACAGTGAGTGGCTTAACGAATGGGTGTGGCCTAAATGGGTGTTGCTTACCTTGGCCGGGCGGTGTTGGAGTGGCCGTGCCGTAGATGTTGTCAGACGACAGGGAGACCTTTAGCGAGCAGGGCTGCTGGGTGTGGACCGTCTGCATCGGGTCCACCGGCGCCCCCTGCAGGGCAGCTGTGTCAGACCCCTCAGAACTGGTGCCCAGAGCTGCAATTTTGGGTGGGGCCACCACCGCACTGGAGCAGGCCTCCGCTGTGGGGAGAGGAAGGGGTGGATGAGGACAGGCGGAGGAGAGGGACGGAGCTCGCACACGGGCACTCCATTGCTTACCTGGGCTGCTGGCGCGGCTGGCTTTGAGCTGCTGCACCGTTGGGTTCACGAGCTTGCCCGCTTTGACCTTGTGCTTAGAGGTGCGGCGTCGACGGCCGCCTGTAGGGGGAGCCGCGTGCAGGAAGCCTATGGTGGGTGGCACCGGGCGGCCCAGGTGAGAGTACAGCCGTTCAATCTCGCTTCTCTGGTTGGCCTGCAGCTCTGAGATTTCCTTCATATGCCTGGGAGGAAGTGAGCATGTGAGTTGGGTTATGAGGACTGGGAGGAGTGTCGGACACGCAGCTTTGCTCGTTAATATAGGACGGGTGTGTGAATATAAGCGTGTTCATCATTTAACGTTGACATTGTACTGTGCAGTCTATAGGCATCAAACTTTGAGGCTCCACCAAAATGTTCTCTTCTGTGTGGACAATATAGGAGTGAGAGTTTTAGATTTCAATCCGGCCAGTCTACAGTGCTGCAGACAGAAACATCGCTGTACCAGAGCAATGTGAAGCAGGCAGAGGGCACGGAAACAATTTCATGGGGGCGTGGCCAATTATGGCAGCCAGCCTGACGGGCCCACTTCTCTACATTGAGGATAATTTTATTAAAGCTTGTAAATATGTCAAATTATTCACAGGCCCTTGAAGCTGCTTGGGGGAGGGGGGGTGTGGACTATAAAAAATGCACTTCTCAGACACTTCATCTTCACTGAAAGCTTGGCAGCCACTTTATTAGAGACGCCAACCTCGCTCTCCCTGGACACTTTACGGGGTGCGTTTTAGAAATGTACATTACTAATAAAATGGTGTTTCCTAATAAAGAGACTATTAGGTGGTGGCCTATAAATTTTTCAATCAATTTAAACATAAATACGACACTTAAATCTGACGCTTAGCACCTTAACACTATTCCTATTTTAAATGCAGTAAACAACAAAAATTGTTAAAACTGTCCAATAAACTACAAAATGCACAGTACAAAACCAGTAGTTTCACATAATGCGTTGTTTTTGCGGGGGTGGTGGGGTGGGGGGTTTGAGTGATTGATTTAGAAACAAACCTTCCACCAAGTGTCAATATGCACATCACAGATGGCTTCGTTGCCCATTACATCTTTTTTGTCTTTATATTGTTCATAAATGTTGAAAGCCTGTGTTTGTGTTATGTGAAGGAACAAGAGTGTGTGTATGTGTGTGTGTGTGGTGCTTCTTACTTCTCTCTGAGTCTCTGGAGCTCTTTTTTCATGTCGGCATCCTCAAACTCTGAATCATTATCACTGCTGATGTATGTGGCTTGGGCGGCAACACAAGGGGCGTGTCCATTAAGCAGAGGAGGGCGGCTGGGCGAATCAGAGCTGTGCACACTGCTGCTGCGGCCAGAGCGGCGGAAGAAAGCCACCGCCCGCTTCATAAGGTCACTCCCACTGTGCTCCGATAGGGCACGAGCAGTTTGTGCTGGTTTATGGGGCGGAGCCAAGCTGTCGTCTTCGCCAGAGTCTGACGAGACATGGAGGGTGTGCTGTGCTCCATCGATTGACAAGGAGGTCTGAGGGTGGACCAGTGGGGGCGTTCCCTCTGGGCTAGAAGTGGGCGTGTCCTACAAAGAAAAAAGAAAAGCAATAAATGAGAAACAAACCAGGTTTAAAAAAAAGCACACGTTTCGCAACTGAACTCTCATCGGCACCTCATACAAGTTGGGCGGTGCTGAATAACGGTTGCTATGGGAATTTTGTGCAGCTTGGTCCTCATTCTCGGTTGTAATGGAAACGCCCGTATCCATGGTTACCGTAGCCCCTCCCCCTCCATGAGCAGGCACAGGAGAGCCGCCGGAACCGCGGTCTTTACTGCTTTGCTCCAAATAACGATCCCCATCTGGCTCTAGCGGAACAACCTAGAGCACATAGACAAACGTAACTACAGCACATGACTGACACCGAAAAAGAGCACGTTTATCCAATCAGAAACCGTCATTGCCTCACCTGGAATCGCCCCTTGAAGATACTGCGTCCATCAGACTTGCCTGTCGAGTCACTCCTAATTAGCAGCTTGTTCAAAGCTAATGAAGGCAAATGCATAATTATAAATACAGTAACAAACAAATCCCTCCCAGTTTACAGTCATCCCCATGCTACCTTAAATCCCTCCCAGTTTACAGTCATCCCCATGCTACCTTAAATCCCTCCCAGTTTACAGTCATCCCCATGCTACCTTAAATCCCTCCCAGTTTATAGTCATCTCCATTCTGCTTTAACTTTTTAGGTGCATGATTTAGGAATTTTAGGATATAGGTGCAGACCTGGGCTAAAGTTACTGAGGTAATGAATTAATCTTCAGAGCCTAACAGGAGTCCAAAATCATCATCAATAACATGGATGACTCAGTGCCCCCCCCACCACACACACACACACACTTACGAGCAACAGCAGAGTCACTTAAGGTACCAAGACTATCACTCCTCTCTGGAACCTGTGGCTAGAGGAGGGAGGGAAGGAAAAAAACCTGATGAGTACATGATGAGTAACACAATGAGCAAAACGGAGACAGAAGTGGTCAGAAACCTCCTGAGCAATCAATATAATGCGTGTAACCTGGTTTTATTTGAAAGACCTGGTCAAACTAAGAGCATCATTCAATAATGGAAAATATTATCCTTGTGATGTATATACATTTAATGTAACTGCATTTAAGTCTTATTTAATAAATTACACAAGTCACTAATGTACTCAATGGAAGAGAGTATTTAACACATCTCTGCCTAAAGAAGGCTAACGCCTCAACGCATGTACATAACTATAAATGGGAATGATAATACAAATGCTGCTTGGTCAAGGAGCTATCTAACGCTATTAACTGTAAAGTGGATGCTGGGAAATGTAGTTTTACCAGCATCTCTCCTTTTCTGGGTGCACCATCGCTGCCTTGGCTGTCTGACACTGGGGGGGAGCCAGGAGGTTCAGACGCTGAGCTTGTGGATTGTGAGGGGTTGTACTCCTGATACAAAAGGTTCCTAAGTTTCTCATCGAGTGTCTTTATTGTCCTATCAGTAAACTCCAGTCTGGGAGGCCCCTCCCCATCAGACTCCCCTGGCCCACCCCCTGTATGTACCTGTGATGAGGTAGGCCCTGATGTAAGGGGAGGGGCTTGTTGTGTCTGATGGCCCGGGCTTTGAGGCTGGGATTGCGTCCCGCTGACAGCAGGTGGTGGAATGGGTGTAGAAAATGGTTGCTGAAGCACTACTGGCTGGGTCAGGGTAGGGGGCGTGTCTGTGAGGGGGCTGGCGTCATGTCGGGCTGGCTGGTGAGGGGCTGCAGTTTTTTGAACGCTGGCATCCTGGGAAATAGGAGGGACGATGGGACAGCACGGGATGTCTGCAACCATGGACACTGCTGTTAAGTGACCGGTGTGTGGATCCTCAGCTGACTGAGTGCATTCCGTGGCACAGAGGGAGGGTTTGGACAGCGACGGGGGTTTCTGCAGAGTTCTGGCCACACCCACGTTGGCATCTTGCATCTGAGCCTCTGAAGGACCCTCTGAATCTGCAGCTCAGAAAAAGAGAGAGAAAAACCATTAAAAAGTCTAAAATCATACATAAAATACATGAAAGAAAAAACAAACTGTTAATTATGATCATATTACTGGCAACTCCTAAACTGATATTGCAAGGTTGCAATATCAAACCCTCAAAGAAATGCCCATTTTAACTTGCATGCCGTGTGAATCCTAGCCAACCTTAGATGTTTAAAAATAGTTCTGTGGATAATGCATGCACTCTTCATCCAGACCCATACGAGACGTTCACCTGCGTGCTTTTAACATATGAGAAACCATACCACAATTTATATCATGGAGCAATATGACTGCCATAATCTTTTGGTCCAGCTCATATCCCTTTTCTAGCAGGAGCAAATTTAGAAGCCAGTGACTCACTGAGCGGTTACGCAACAGCAGCACTGTGGCACTCGGGATGACTGGTGTGCACATATTGGAGTGCAGATGTAGGAGTGTATACCTTTGGCTGTGACGTTGTCTTCCCCACTGTCTGTGGCCGTCTCAGCGACAGGGCAGATAATGAACCAGCGTTTGCCGGTGTGGAGAACTGAGAGACACACACAGACATGAAATTAGGAGACAAGCAGCTACTGTAACATGCAGATCTTCTGTGGCACACCCTTGCTTAAACCCAGCACACCTTCAGAAGCCCGCAGCCTATCAAACGCCTGCTCCTCAGTACAGGCGGTAAGCAACGGCCGTGGCCGCCAATCCGCTTAATTTCCTGCGCGTACAGTCCTTCCCTTACAACCGTCTTGTGCACTGTACATCCTCATACAAACTACACCGATGTCTGAGCACGTGCACACCAAGATGAGGCTTACACATCAGAATCGTGTGATTCCTAGCTAGCCAGCCAGAGGCTAGCCAAACGCGTGAACAAACGATCCCATTCAGATCCCATAACGAACACCTGAAACGCAAACATTTTTCACGCATGCCACAAACACATCAATGGTGTATTACCGTTTTGTTGGTAGACTAGCTGGTTAGATGGAGTTTGTTGAGGCTTTGCTCCCTGCAACAAAAACAGTCACATCAACCACACATTTCATGCCTGTTTCTGCATAATTCTATCCATCTAGATATCCAGATATGATGCTTGGAGCAACACAACTAAATGCCCTCTGGCTGTTTTGGTTTTTTTTTGTTGTTGTTTTGATTTTGCGCTACGTGCCAATTCGAAGCTTTATTAAAATGTTCGTTTCACACAGCAGACTTGTTTGGGAAGGACAGCTCACTCGAGAAACTGCCTCATCATAGGTGCAGCGCTTCGCAAGGCCGTACATTCCGCCCATTACAGGGAGGGCATTAGTGCTTCGTGCCTTTCGTAGTTCGCATGCTCAGCACTCTCTTCCTGTCCATGAGGAAAGCACGCCCCGGGGACGGCTTAATAACCACACTTCAAAAGGAGATGAATCTGTAATCTTTAATGGGGGGAGGAAATCGCAAATGCCATTCGTCAGACATTTAAGTGATAAATCGCGCTCCAAGACAAACGATTCGTCCCAGTCACTGGTAGAACCTTTAATGACACAATGCATCAGGAATCCAGGAGCTGGTTACGTAGACTACATAGAAAACCATTATCTATATCCCATCTTGTGCAGCGTCAGTTGTGTGTATTGTACTGAATTCTGGAATTCATTTCAGGGGTGGACACAGTCCTGAGCCTAAATGTGGGCAGCGTTCGGTTTTCTTTTCTTAAGGCCTCAAACATGCCAGTGAACAGAAGGTGCTGAATTTAAGGTGGTGCTACTAAACATCCCCAGGGCAGGTGGTGCTCACCTCTGGACCAGAGGTGCCGCTGATGGGGCTGAGGCGGGGCAGCGGGCGCTGGTCTGAGCCCATCTCGCCCTCCGCCTCTTCACTCAAGATGTCCTCTGCCTTCTCCACGATGTCCTTCAGCTGCTCGATGAACATCTCCTTCTCCAGCAGCAGGATGAAGTCATTGTCAACCTAGCAGATGCACACACAGCACTGTCTGGGGCCATTTTGGGAGGGATAATGGCAGACTACACGTCACACTAATGTCTTCAATTGCCATAAATATACATGTGTATATGTGTACACATACACACACGATATATATATTACAAAGATTACATGCAGACAGAGATAATTGCAAAGGGGGGTGCTTGTCTTACGCTGCTGCATTGCAGAGGTTCAGGGTTGGTGGGAGTAGAGACAGAGAGGAGGGAGAGGGAGACAGAGCACGGGGAGAGAGACTTAAAGCTACATGAAAGAGCAATTCTCATAATGCATGGACGGGGAAGAGGAGAAAGGGAGGCAAACCACAGCGGGATGGAGGGGACGTGGATCAGAGCCAGATGGGGATCAGAGCCAGACGGCAGCTCGCTGAGTGGAGCCCCAACCAAAGAAGTGAGAGCAGGAAAGCGAAGCGTCTCTCTTCCGAAGCTCTCCGAAACTCAACACACCCTGAAGCGGGTGGAGGGTTTGGGTGGGAGCGGAGCTGCCGTCTACGGCACACACAGCTAGCAGATAAGATCAGCAGCAAACTGACATGATGGGCTCAGTTATAATTGATTAGCCATGGGAGCAGCGTCGGGGGAACCAGGGCAAACCGACGAAGAGGAAGGAGACGAAGGGAGACACGACAGAGGAAGGACGGTGGACGTGGCTGGGCAGACGCTCACCATGTACGTGGCGATCTCCTCTGGGGCATCTCCGTCCAGGTCAAACTTGAAGGTCACCATCTTGTGGTTGTGGGTCTCCAGCTGGCATTCCACCATTTTGTCGCCAGTGTTACACACCTGGCGGGTCGGACAGAGGAGGCATCGAACTCCGAATTTTGACATTTAAACCAAGAGCGTCAACCGATCATATGCGATCAGAATGATCAGTGTAAGCATCCCAATACTGGACCTACGTAAAATATGGTAAGGTCTTAGAATCATTGGAACGGAGCATGCCCACATTGTGGTTTTGGTGCAAGAGCTGAGTTGCACCTGGAGTCTTACTGAGCATGCTCAGTTGCACCTGGAGTCTTACTGAGCATGCTCAGTTGCACCTGGAGTCTTACTGAGCATGCCCAGTTACGGAGGCCAGGCGTGCTCGGCCTGGGTGGTTCGCGGGGACTCACGTTGAGCATGCTTAGTCTGGGCTTGCCGCTCTTCTCCTGCCTCGAGCGCGTGCGGGAGGATTTGCGGTGGTGTCGCCGCCCCCGTATCTCGCTCCTCCCGCCGTGCGTCCCCTCGTTGCAGTCGCTCATCTCCTTTCCTGACATAGCGTCCGAGGGCAGACTGTGGCGACAGCAGGGTCAACTTAGGCTCGTGTTACATGATCTGTTAGTCTAGGCTGATGGTAACCCCAAAGAAAAAGGTTGTATTCTGAATTGTGAATACGTGTGACCATACTTATTTTTTTTTAACTTGGAAGAAGACTCAAGTAACATTTGGAAACTTGTGTTTGACAAAACTCACTGAAAGAGTTCAGGTTACTGCCTCAGGGTTTTAAACTAAAGGCCACACAGATTGACAACCCAGATTTGAATTTAGCCATTTCAAAATAAACAGCCTATGGAAATTTCTCATTTGTACCCTCCCCCGCCCCCCCATGATAAATCGCAGAGACCTGCATCCTACCTTTCATAAGCTGATCCAGCCACTGATGTCTGTTTATCAAGTACAGACTCCTTCAAGCAAATAGAAGACAGTAAGAGAGCCACAGATGAGACAAGAAAGGAGTCATCAAGAGAAATACTCGAGACTTTTGTGCACTATTCTAGAACCAACACCTCCCCAAACATGAATACTAATAATAACAACAAAAGCTTCTACCTCAGGGGAGGAGAGTATTCACTTGTTTAGTATGGGAAACCGTGGATGCCATTACAATTCCTATTGTTCCTTCTAAAGCAGACGACAGTTCTTCCTCACCTCGGCCAACACTCCAGCGGGCGGCTGGCCCATCCCGCCCACTCCGTCCCCACAGCATCCAGACTGCTGGCTCTGCGGAGTCCCGCAAGTGCCTGGCTGCTTGTGCTGAGTCATGCTGCCGGCGGCTGCAGAGGACTGGAGCTCCTGGCCCAGGTCTGCAGGTGCGGCTGAACCCGGCGGGGTGCCTGGGGACGGGGCCGGCCAGCCGGGGGAGGCTGCAGGGCTGGCTGAGGCATCTGGGCGGCTGGGGCGGCCTGGGCGTGGCGGACGGGCACGGCGGTGGCGCTTGGGGCCACGGTGACCGTTGTCTGCGAGGCGTGGACAGAAGCGGAGGCGGAGCTCATGACGGTCTGTGGGGCGTGGACAGAAGCGGAGCTCGTGACGTGGGCGGCGTGGATAGGTGGCAGGTGCTGGGCGGAGCTCGTCTGGGCGGCGTTCGGGATTGGAAGAGCAGCATGGGCTTGGTTATTGCTAGTAGATTCTCCCTAAAGTAATAACCGAAGGACAAAAAAAAAAAAAGAAGCTTAGCTGGGTCCCAAAAGGCATGCAAATACCCGTCATCACCATGGACTGATGGTCCTCGGTCATATATCAAACACAGTTGTACAGAGTGAGTTTTTGGCTCTGGGTAAATTCTATTTCTCTTCTTTCATAGCCCCATCTGCACTGGGTGTCCCCGGAGGAGTCCCAACCTACAGAGAGGTGCCATGATCCTGATGTGGATGCTGTTTGGGTTATTGATTAGCCCAAACATTTGTTCACTGAATGCCCCCTGAATCTAAATCGAGTGCATTTCCCCAAGATAAACAGTCTGGAATAAAGACAGTAGACACTGCGGTTACAAACACTTTGCATTCCTTTGCAATCTTGAGTCCCATAACGGTCCATTTAAATTCACATTCTGACACACACACACACACACACACACACACACACACACACACACACAAACTACCTGAGAAAGAGGAACCTGGGTGGAGAGAGAAGCTCCTATGTACACCGAGGTGGGGTTTGGTGAAGGAGGTAGGTTTTGGTGCACAGGGGGTATGGTCTGAGTGAGGGTAAGGAGGGAGGGTGTGGCCACGGAGCTCTGCTGCTGGGCAACGGCGGAGCTCGAGTGGTAAGCCTGCAGTGCGGGGGCCGCGGGTGTGAACGCAGGAGCGGCACATGGCGTCTGGGTGCCATGTGTTGCGAGAGTGGGCACGGCGGGCAGCAGCGGGTAGCGAGCTGGCAGCGCTCCCTCCACCTGCGAGCAGGGCACCGGTGAAACAGAGGGTGGAGTGGGCTGGGCGTGGCCACTGGAGAGGTAGGGTGGAGCAAGGGAGGGCAGCGCAGCGGAGGGAAAGGAGTCGTGTCCGGGAGGAGGGGCCCCGGCAGACTGGTGCAGTGAGGGTACCTGGGGCGGGAAAGTGAAACAGGTGCTGCCTAAACCGCAAACGTTTCACAATAATGGTGTAAAATTGTAAAAGAACCACAAATCTTTGTGTAAAAAACAAAAAAAACACAACAAAAAATCTTATGCTAACTAATCAGTGCAGATAACAACTGGAGGTCAGATTAAAACAAGTAGGAGAGGCTTACACATGTGAGGTGAGCTGATTGCTGAGATGAATGGTGTGGTGGCAGCTGTTGAGCAGCAGATGCTTGAACCAATGGCGGCTGAATAGGAGTGCCCTGGGTAGCTAAGCTGGCCGATGATTGGAGGACGTGCTGCATGATTTAAGCGTTAAAGAAAACAAGACAAGACAGGATGGTTAACAGCAGCACGTAGCAGACTAAAACTGCTGCTGCTGAAAGGAAATGAGAAAGAGGATAAATTGGTCACATGATATAACTCTGCCCTTGTGGCATTAGACTGGGTTTTCATTACTGTGACTGAGATCACATCAGCTTAATGTGTTGATTCCAGATCTTTCGAGAGCACCATCAACCATCTGGAAGCCTTCAGCGCCTCCCAGTGCTTGGCAGGTCACATTTCGTGCCTGAGCACATGCTGTTCAGCCTGCAGTGAAGCTGGACGTCGGTGGTTAGTGTGCAGAGCTCAACATTCCCTCACATGAAATGCCATTGTTCTCTCTGCTGGCCAGTCATACCTGCAAATGAATATCTACGTGCTGCAAGTGTGCAGGTGAGTCCCAGGATAATGTATGCGGCTAAAATCTGCGGTCTAACACCTGACCTACATAAACGCTCCGTCTGTGGGCTTTCACCTCCATCACCTGTACTGACTGCACAATATTTGCATGCTGTACAAGTGCAAATAGTGGTAGATGGTTATGCAAAAGTACAGTACAGTAGTCCCCTTGCTAATTTATTTCACGCACTTATTTAAAAGCTAGCACTGAATGCGCTGGCTGCCTTATTGCAAATTTGCACCTTTGCAAAGGCCTGATGAGGAAAAAACAAACAAAAAAAAAACACCACAGCAAGGTTTTAAAAATCCTAAGACGTGAGTCATAAATGTTCTGGGATCTGCCTTCGTGAACGCGTCAGAGCTTCGCACCTCCAGTGCCGGGGGCTGCACCACCCTGTGCAGGTTCGGGTTTTCCCTGTTCCAGCATGCCTGATCCAACTGCTCAGGTAATTAGCAAGCGCTTCATGAGCTGGATCAGTGGCCCTAGGAGAGTCCCAAACCCGACCCCGTGCAGGGCAGCGGGCGCCCAGTCAAAACCCCACATGGATATATATGGATGGGAAGAAGCAGTGTTGTTGCACATTTCACATATTTTCCTCACGATGTTTGAATGTTTGATTATACCTGGTCATCCTATGAACAGAGCCCAATTCTAGATAAAGTGTCTTTGCGGCAATGATATGCCACCTATTGATAATGTCACTGCCTAACATGTCATTTGGTAATCAGAATCGCATTGGACTGATGACAATCTGTAATAGTGTAACAAATCTGTAAGTTCTTTGAGCATCACTGCCCGTCTCATGATGAAGTGATTCCTTTTTTTTTGTAAAAGAATATCAGCATTTGACTAACAGATGACGTAATAGTCTCCATAATACTCCATGTCACTTTGCATGTGAACAGACAAAAAGTGAACTCATCTGCTCACAATGACTGGAAAAAAAAGCCACCTGGTGAAAAAAGCCACCTGGTTCTAGGCAGTGATGTGGTAATGGGGCCATGCCTTGATACAAGCGTACATGGTGTTGGCAAGGATGTAATGTTTTGGGAGCAATCAGCCAGCAATGTGTCCCTTAATACTCGGTCCCTTAACACTGGAGCAACAGCCTACATTCAGCATTCCCAGACACACGGAAACGGACACGCTCAATAACCTTGCTCGACACACCACAGATCCAGAAGCACCGTACTTCAAGGAACATTCAAGTGTAAGGTAGCCACCACAATCCCAAATTCAGGACAAACTCCAGTCCACGGGAATGTGCAGTCTTGTTGGACTTGAAGTTCCGAATACCATCAACACCTAGAAGCTCCCAGGACCTTTGATGCCACTGTAGACCAAAAGGTGGAGCAACATGGTACTGAACAGGGCGTTTCTCCCCCCACTCACAGTGCATCACTATCACAGTTGAACTATAGAACTGCAATAGAGCCCTTTGTCCACATTGTGCTGTCCAGGAAGAACTACGGTTATTTGGAGAAAACCATTTTACATGCTACTGCCGTCAAGTAGCAGCCAATTAGAACATGTTAGTTTGTTGGAATAGAATTTCAAATAGCAGCAACCATTGTTTTTTATTCACTGGTACTACAGAACAGGGAACTCGAAGCTCGCTACTCTTCCCGAACACACATATACACACAGACACTGGTCTGATGAAGCCCAATTGATCGTGCCAGACCCAAACCAACCCAGCCACAAAGTGCCCTTCCATTCTGGATCTGGTTCCGGATACCACAGCATCAATATACCAAGTGTCAGGCCAAAAGCATTCCCAGGATGCACCGCAAACCTCTATGCAGAGGGATACAGCCATGCACTTGTCTTTACTGATCGTCTGTTCCTTGCACAGTTGCGTACACAGAAGTGGCATTGTTGGATTTAATAGTTGCACACAGCGTCACGTATGACACTGGCTGCTCATAATCAGCTCAGCTCTAGATCAGCTATATCGCCCATGTGACGGACGTAAGACTTGTCCTATTGGGCAGTGAAACACCTTGACCCTTGGAACGACGGTGGACTTAACTCACCTGTTGTCCAGGTGCGTCAGTGGCCCCGTGACCTGGATGTGCATTGAGTGGAGTCGCTGCCTGCAGAGATGCACTCCGAGCAGGTTCGTGGCACTCGGCCGCGATCGGCGGCGGCGGCACGTTTGGAACGGGACTCAGTCTGCTGGCCGCGGCCGACGGCACGAGCGGAACGGGACTCAGTCTGGCAGCGGCTGCGTGCGGTAGGGGGACGGGGTGGTAGCAGTGTGCGGGGGCGGGGGGCCGTCCTGCGGGAGGGAGGCTCTGATGCGCGGCTGGCGCGCCCTGAGCCGGAGGGGGAGGTCTGGGGGGAAAGTGCTGCGCCACGCCGGCCGGCAGCACCGGGGCAGAAGGGTAGCTGTGGTGCTGCAGAGGCTGGCCTGCAGGTGCATACGCAGACTGTGCCGGCGTGACTACGGGGGCTACAGCGGGGGCCACAGAGGGGGCCATGGCAGAGTAGCTGTGGGAAGGCTGCAGCAGGTGGGCTGGCATCTGCAGGGCAGTGGCAGACACCGGCTGGCTCTGGAAGCCCAGAGCGCTGGTCTGGAGGACAGAAGAGCAGCAATGAGAGCTCCATTTCGCACAATAATCTCACAACACCACAGTGTTTAAATAACTGTTCCTTCCCATTGCTCAGTTTAGCAGGTCTTCAAATATATTGATCAAACTATATAGCACCAAAAAAACAAACAAACAAAAAAAAAAACAGACTTGTGTACAAATACAAATATAAACAAAAAAATGAATTAAGCAAAGCTTAAGATAAGCCTGATAAGCATCTTCAAACAGCAGCGAAGCAGCTGGTAGCTCAAATGGTGACATTTAAAAGGAAAAGATATCTGTTGGTTATTCGCCATGAGAAAGTTGCCTTGCGTGTTAAACCATGGCACAGGGCGTAGCTCTGGGTGGAGTCACCGGCTGCGTGAGCCCAGGGTGGACAGCCTAGCTAAGGAAACCGAAGCAGTGTCCTCGACTTTGTGTTAATGAGAGTAAAATTAGCACAAGTCTTCCCAAACGGCACCAGGAGGCGACAGAGAGACGTGGATGAGGAAGGCAGAGAAACGGACGAGAAAGAGGCCAACTCCAAAAACCAACAGAAGAGAGGCTCGTCCTCAGACGCACGGCACCCCCTATAGCCTGGAACACAGCAAGTTGTCGGACATACCATGTAGACCAGGGCGTGGTCGTCCACGCAAACACTCGCCCGGCGTTGAAGTGCTGGGCGGGGCTGTAGCTTGGTGCCTCTCTCGTCACAACGGTCGTGTGAGGGCTGGTACAACACTGCTTCCTTCAGTACTTCTGGGACTCTTAGTTGGGGAGTTGGGGCATGTTTGTGCCCAGTAATGTTTTGCAGAGACCTATTGAGCTCCGACAGGCAAGTGGTTTCGCTGAAGGAACGCCTGTGCCTGCAGATCTTAGGCCGTACTTCAGAAGGAGGCGAACGTTTGCCCAGAGATGGGACGGCGTTGCACAGGCTGGGCCCCAGTGAAAAGATTGTGGGGTACACCTGGCACATGGGGAGGGGGCTGTACATGGTGGGGCTGAGTGAATACTGAGGCCCGAACGGCTCGCCGGCTACTGATTGGTCCCACTCGATCTCACTCGACAGCCCTCCTGACGAGTCGCTGTGGCGACGAATCTCAAGTGGCGGTGGGGGGAGCAGAGTTCTCCGAGCGGAACAACGATCGTGCTCTTCGACTTTCAACTCCGACTGGGATAACAGGACGCGGGCGCGGCCAGGACTTTCTGGCCGAGAAACCGAGTGGACGCGTGGGCGTTTCATGCGTGTTTCGGTCACAGAACTGCTCCGGGCGCGTGTGCCTGCCATGGGTCCCGCCCAATGGGAGGAACACTGCTCTTCCAAAACATCATCACGAGGTGTCGAAAGTAGGCCACTAGCATGACACTGACACAAAGCAAGCAAGGGACAAACACACAAGAAACAAAAACAACCACACATCCATGTTATGTGACGTGAGCTTCTTAGAAAAACAAAACCCAAAAGAAAAAAAAAAATAATAAAAATAATAAAATGTTCTGTGGTGTGCAATGGCACGTATGCAACAAGCATATTGACAAGAACATTTATGAGGACAACAGCTCAACACGCCAGACAGACGAGGCAACGTGCTGCATAACTTTCTTGTCCTAGCGTGCGCTCGTGCGGTTGCAAAGATACGGACCTGCTGTGTTGCCGTGGAGACGGGTTCCTGCAGAGACTGGTATATGACACTGTGCAGGCTGCTGCTGCGGGAGTCGGAGTATACGGTCGAGCCAGTGCCGCTATCAGCTAGAGAGGGAGCAATGCATATGGTGACAACACAACAAGGAGGTCATGTACATTCATTCATTTTTACACACACACACTCACACACTCACACACTCACACGTAACCGAGGTAGTCCTGCTGCTCAGCTGGCTGAGGTGGCCGTGCTGCTCCGCCTCGGCATCCTCGGGCTCAGGGTGGGCGGCGGTGTCGGCCGGGGTGGGCGTGGCTTGGACATTCGTGGGAGGAGCCGCTACGGGCTGCGTGGCCGACGGCGGCGTCCGCGCCCGCCGCCACTTTATCAGCGCCACCCGGTCCCGGATGGACTTGGCTACGATCTTCGCGTCGCTCTCGTGGAAGAAGCCCGAGTCCACCTGACAGGAAGTGGAGAACACGTGATGGAACGCGTGACGCACGCATTTCTGAGCAACAAAAGAACGGAGCGGAAGGACGGAGGTCATGAAACGGGCGCGGGCAAACAACCGGTGAAAAGAAACGCCAACATCACATTCTCATAAAACCCTACAATAGAGCCGCGATGCACAACACTCACAAGAACAGGGGCGCACGCACAACAAACATCAAAGCAAGTGGGCAGACACCCACTAGTCACACTGACGCCTTCAGAGATGCATCTAGCTTACAAAGCAAGCCCAGTTCCTTCAGGCACTGCACAGCACTTCCTGTTGCCAGCGAACTCTGCAAAGACGGCCATCGTGAAACCTGCGTGTAGCGCTTAATGAGGGCCAGAGTTTCAACGGTGAACCACCCCGAACGCTAATTACGCTCCTGAGCAGCTTACAGAAGTCCCTGATGTGTGAACAGTGCAGCTCTTGATCTCATCCGTGGGGGAAGGACTCGGCCCGTGAATCGGCGCGATAATTAGCTGACGAGCTGATGCAGGCACATGCAGAGACTGCCTCAAACTGCACGGACGGGTCCCGCAGCACCGGAGGTCCTGCACCCAGCGCGGGACCAGATGAATCATCGCATGGGCACGGAACCGCGGGTGATATTTGCACGGACTGTGATCAGGAAGTGGCGAGGGAAAAGGACAAACTTTCAGCAGCATGGGCACGCGCACACACACACACACACACACACACACATTACCCAACATCTACTGGATTTTCCACTTGGGGCATTCTGAGCCAGGACAGCTGTCATTAAGGGCTTTAGGAAAGGACACTGATCTGATTTTAACAGGCCTGGGCACTGAACAGTGTTTACCCTGAAAAACCTAAGAGAATCATTGTTTATTTAGTGTGTACACATGCCACACACACACACAAACGCACGCACTCCTGCTCCAGTGCACTTTGGTTTTTATCTGGCTTCTACTTTTGGACTTGTTTTCTAGAGAACCAAGATAAGCCATGATTACGTTTCACATTTTCACTTTCTCCCCATTTTATATTGTTCGAACATGTTTAAGACACAGAGCACTTGTATTTCGTCCTTCTACGCCAATTAACGCCTTGCCAGGTATGAATATAGATCTCGGCTAGTACAGGGAGTTTAAATTAAATATAAACATTTAAATTATAGCTATCATCAGGACTACATTGCCACAATTTCAGATTGAGATTGACGAGATTCAGTACGATAACGATCATTTTAGAACACGAAGATGCAACACAATCCAAGTAGGAGGAGCGAAGACAGAAGACAGGACTCTTAGGGGAGGCGTTTCTCTACAGACAGGACGTAGTGGAGATGCCTCCGGTCCTCACAGTGGGGCTGGGGTCCAGAGGGAACCCTGCTCACCAGAATGTGGCGAGTATTCACACACAACCACACCACTTCTGCGTATTCGAAGCCGTCCCCACGTCTCTTGTGCAGCCCAACACAGAGGCCCCGAGCCCAACACAGAGGCCCCGAGCCCAAGGGAGGCGGTGCTCATGCTGGCCCCACTTCCAGCACAGATGTGTCTTGTGTAAAGCCAGTAAAGCCTGGCTAAGACATGCTGGGAGCCGGGAGAGCGCAACACTGCCGAGCGGCGAGGGCGAGCGGCAAGGTCGTGTGTGTCCGGGTGCGCCACTCACCATCTCCTGGGCCACGCCCTCAGGTACCTCCTTCTCCAGGTCGAAGGTGAACTCGATGGCGCCGCCGTCTTTGTACTTGCCCTTCAGCTTGCGCGGGTCCTCCACCCACAGCTTGAGCGCGATGGAGGCCTTCCTGCCGTCGTCCTCCTCGGCCAGCTCCACCCGCACGCCCGTGTCCTCGGCGAAGAAGGCGTGGTTCAGGAGGTCTTTTATGGAATAGCTGGGGGGTCACAGGTCACAAACATGATGCTAGCCTTGTGATTGGTGGTCACAAAATCATTATCCTGGGTAGACAGCAGTATTTCTCAATTCTGGTGCCAACAGACCTGTCCCCAATGTACCCAATACATCAGCTAATCAGGCCCTAATGGGTTTTGAATGTTGGAGTCAGCATTTAAATGTACAGGGATACTTCAGGACCAGGTCTTGGGAACAATGCCTTAGAGCATTCAAACAACCTCTTCCAGGTTAAAAGGTGAATCAACTCTAAGAACTCCAAGAACTTGGGTAAGAATCTGAAAATTTAAGCTTTGAGTTCAGATTAAAATCTAGCAGCTCTGAAATCTGAGGTACTTTTGTACAAAATGTTGTAATCAGCAGTCTTTCCTTTCTGGTTGTGATGCGAACACATTACTAACGATGCTCTTTACTTAACGACTGGATAACACAGAGGCGCCTTAGAAAAACACACACAGTTGGCACTTATCTCACTCATACAAAAGCTGTAATTAGAGCCAGAAAACAATACAGGGCGAATACTACCTAATCTAACAATAAGGTCTGTGTATGTCCATCCAGAATAATGGTGCAAGGATACAGTGTGGCTGAAATGAGAACAATAATCTCCCTCACTGGGTCAGGGTGTGTACGCAAGGGGCAGGTAATGGATGAGAATGGGTAAGAGTACCCATCGGCTACTGGCTAGCCAAAGGTGTGTGTGTGTGTGTGTCTGTCCATCTCCACACCCCCACCCACCAATGAGGAGACCACTCACCGCTCCTCCTTATTCTGGCAGATACATTCGCCAATGATCTCCTTCACCTCGGGGTCCGTGACCTTGTGATAACTGGCAGGCTTCACCCCCTGGGAAAGGCAGAGAAGGTAGAGGGAGTGCTGAGGCACGACGCCCGGAGGTGATAGCTGGGGTTCCCTCCACAACTCGTTTAAACAGAGGCCGCTGCCGCACGACCCCGCGCTACATTGCACGCTATAAAAATAGCACAATTTTGCAGGAAAGGTCACTGCACTGAAGTGCAGGAAAATGACACTGGAGATCGTTTATTTTCTACTCTTTAAAGTCCGGAAAGGTCTTGGACTAGCAGAATACACCTTGGAAGGGCGGAGTGGTTTGGGGTCCACAGGTGAAAGGCAGGAACAGGCTCTGAAGCACAACCCCCTTTCAACAACTGGTTTGATGCATGCAGACACGCGCACACACATACACATTCAACACTCTCCCTGAATGAACAAAGTTCTTTTGTTACAGCTCTTCGAGTCTGTGAGCCTTGTGCATAACATTACAGAATTCATTCTGTTTATGCAGAGTTTATCCTGGTTACCATCAGCTGAAAAATAAAATGAATTCATGCCCCTTATTTAGGTCATTTAGATTAAAATGTGAAAATCCGGATCATGCACAACACAAAAACAATACCGACAAACCAAACTGCCGTTAAGAATCCTTAACTTGGACATCTTACAAGAAAACCAGACTGAACCTGGTTGCATCTGATAAGTGCCAAACACAGACAGGCACTCTGAAGGAACCGCACATGAGACCTCAGCTCAGCCAAAAGGGGGGGAGGTCTGATACTAATGGTTCTCTTGTACTGTGCAGAACACCATCGCCATTCCCTTTAGAGCTAGAGGATAAAAATAAGATGCGTATGGTGTATGGTGACACTCATAAATGAGCAAAGGAGAAAAGCAGCATAGAAAGAGGAGACCATGAAAGCCAGAATATGAGAGAGAGAGAGAGGGGGGGGGGAGAAAAGGGGGGGGAGAGAGAAAGAGAGAGAGAGCACTCAAGGGGATGGGAACAAGAATGAGAAGAGGAGAGAGGTCAGTAGAGTCAGTGATCAAGAGGGACACAAACAGAACGAGTGAGTTGGGGGGGGTGAGTGGGGTTAGACTGGGTAAGTGTGTATGGGGGGGGTGAGAGTGGGGTTAGACTGGGTAAGTGTGTATGGGGGGGGGGGGTGAGTGGGGTTAGACTGGGTAAGTGTGTATGGGGGGGGGTGAGTGGGGTTAGACTGGGTAAGTGTGTATGAGAGCGCAGGGGGTGAGAGAATTAGAGGCCAGGACAGGTGATGCAGCTCTTTGGTAGGTTGGGCTCGCCTGCCAACATCCATAGCCATCCCCACACTCTGCCCCACTCAAACGGAGCTGCAGTAGCCAAACTTTACTCAAATCATCAAACAGCTCGATGTGCACACGCACACCCCGTCAGAGAGGGATCGGCCAACCCCGAGCCACTGGCATCTCACCACATGCATGTGAGGCATCTACATTGCAGGGTGTTCCTGCAAGTTCCACAGGCTCAGCAACGCACCACTGCAGCACAACAAAGCTAATACCAGTTCAGAAATGCTGTCACCGTTAATTAGCTAAGTAACCGTCTATTAAGCAAAGCACAAAAACGTCAACAAACATGTAAGCTGTAAACAGAGGAATTCTGGCTGTGTCTGGTGTGTGTGTAACGTTAAGTGTCAAAGGGAATCTAAGAATTATACCATGAGCAGCACACACACACACAAAAAAAACAAACACACGGGAACGCGCGTGCATACACACACACACAAAAGTGAGAGAATAGGTACTTTAGAGGCACATGTGATTCCTGAATGGAAGTCAATGGGTTTTCTCTACAAGATTATAAGTGTGTGTATCTATAATGACTAGCCCTGCTGACACTGCAGTGCTCCCCCTAGCACAGTCTCACTGAGCCTGTCTGGCTCAGACTTACTCTAGAGTGCATGCACACACACACACACACACACACACGCACACGCGCACACACGCGCACACACGCGCATGCACGCACGCTCCTTGGCAAATGTTGCTGCATGTTGCAGCCCGTCTTATACAACTGCCCATGTCGGTCACATTAGTGCCATCTCACCATAGTCCAAGTTCCTGCACCCACTACAGTTAGAGCAGGAGGGCGACAACAGCACTGCCTCTAGCATTGTATTGTTTATTCTTTCATCATGCACCGATCACAAAGTTGCTCGTGAACGTAAACAAACAGTCATATGACTGCCATGATTAATCTCCGCAGCCTGAGTAGCAGGCAGTCTGGATCTGCGGTCTGAAAACTGCAGGACCAAAACGCACCGATCGAGCTTCCCAACACGGCCGACTGCCCGTTCTGCTCTTCCCGACACTCTGACGCGGGACACTGCCAAGTCCTGCTCACAGCCCCCGCACTTCCCCGGACCCTTATGGAAATTGCGCGCCGCCCCTTTAAGGCCCGGCGCCATGACAGAGTCGTATTTTTCCCCACTGCAGTAGCATAAGCCGTCGAGCCAATAACAAATGGCAGGGCTGTTGGAGTTACTGCGCCAAGCAGGTGCAGGGAGGGCGGGACTCACGCTGGTTACTTTGCGGTAGATCTGCGCGGCGTTCTGGCACTCGGAGTACGGGTACTCTGATGTAGCCATCTCCAGCATGCACATGCCGAAGGCGTAGACGTCCACGGACTCATCGTAGTGCTCCTCGTACATCTCCGGGGCCATGAACTCCGGTGTGCCTGGGAGAAGAGGGGTGAAAGGTCGAAGTGTCAGGTGGAGGGAGGACAGACACTGCTTCACACGATGGTTCATGGTTCACCTTCTATTTGGGTCTTGTAATGTCCTATCTGAATGGGACTAGCTCTGTTAAAGGTATTGTCTACATGCAATACATACAGCAAAAAGTTTAAAAGGCTCCAGGGTAAATATTTGTCTCCAAGTACGTGCGCACACTGCAGTAATACATTTGAGTATTATTTATGTGAAATTTGATATGCAGCATGAACCTTTACTATACATTAAACACCCCCCCCCCAACACCACCACCACCACCACCTTTAGACAGACTTTGCGTTACTGCTGCATTCCAGATCATCATTTTGAGGCTGCTCTGTTTACTCCTCAGCTGACATCCCTCAGAGCAGGTGAAATTAGGGATGGACAAACCACGGGTGCCGAGGCGCGACTGAAAGCCACACAAGCCCTGGAGGACGGCAGCCGGGCGTTTCCCCACCCGCACCTGCAGGAATCCGCCACACCTGATCCCAACGCGGAGACGCACAGTACCAGCCACACGCGACAGGACCGCGCAGCCTGCCCAAACTCGCTCGAACCGACCCGAAAGCGCTCCAAGCCAGCAGCTGACTCACCGATCACGCTCTTGGCGAAGGAGGCTCTCTTGAGTGTGGCGAGGCCCAGGTCGCCAATCTTCACGCTGCCTGTCGGGCCCGTGATGAAGATGTTGTCGCACTTGAGGTCGCGGTGGATGATGGGTGGCGTGCGCGTGTGCAGGAAGTGCAGGCCCTTCAAGATCTGCCGGCACCAGCTACGCAGAACTTTGGGCTTCATCACCTTGAAGCGCTTCAGGTAACTGCGGAGAGGATTAGTCATCACCGACGCGGTCATAGTCATCGTCAATGTAAGACCAAGGGGACAAAAAGGCATCAGTGTGTGCAAATCCTTCCCTAAAACCAACTGATCACTGCATCCCAACACAACTCATGACAAGCATTTCCTCATTTACATATTTCAGTCATCTCCAACAAAGGCTAGAGTAATGTGTAATGTTTGCACTGCAGGCCCAGAATGTCCACTGCCACCTGCTGCCGACATGACCAGACTGGATCTCCAAAAGTCACTACATTTGTTCAGTAGTTTTTGCTTACTAGTTTTGACCCATTTTGCATTGGTGGCACTGTGCATAAGCAAAGAAAAAAGCAGTAAAACAATGAGTGGACCCCACCTTTATAAATCTGTGTCCCACAGTAAAGTTCATACCTCAGTTTCCAACAGACATGAATAAATAAATCAGTCAACAGCTTGTGAAGGAGCTGAAACCTGAAGCATTCACATGTGTGACTACTCCAAACATCATGTTCTCACAGACCTTTACTGCCCAAGCACCCCATGGAGATGCATTTGGGTATCTCGGCTAACCACATCAGATCGTATTAGTGCCATTAACGGTCTGCAAAGCACTACAGAGAGGCAGAGCACGGTCAGTGATGCAACTCACGTTTTTAACGTCCCTGAGGTCATGAGCTCCGTCACCAGGACGATGCACTTCTTCCCTTTGAGGTGGGACTCCCAGGAGTCGTAGAAGCGGACGATGTTGGGGTGTTGCAGGCCCTTCAGCATCTCCGCCTCCTCCTTGAACCGCTGCCTCTCCACCTTCGACAGCTTGCGGTCCTGAGGGTGCACAGGGCAGAGCGTAGCTCTGAAATGCACAGCCTCCAGGGAAACGGAGGCCTTTCATTCCGCCCCCCGGCCACGATTTGGCACTCGTCCATTCCACTCAGCACACGGCTCCTAATGCGCACAACGTATTGTTTCTGTTGTTTAATATTTATTAAAATGCTTCGGCGACAGTCCTGTGTGAAGACCTGCCCCCACCCCTCATCGCCTCAGCCAGCATTCCCCCCCAACCACCCCACCCCCCCCCCCCCCGCTTTTACTGAAGTGCGCTAGAGAGCTTCGTTAATGTCCCGCTTCCCATGGATACCCATACATCATCCACAGCAGCTCTTCCACTGTCAACGGCCCACGGGGGGGGGGGGGGGTTGGGGGGGTCTGAGTGGACTGAACGGACAGCAGCGAGTGGATGGAGGAGGTGGGGTGGGGGAGCAGGTGTGGGAGGAGGTGGGGGGTTGCGGACAGGTCGGCCATGCGATTTCACTGCCTTAAACATCAATATCCGTCAGCGCATCGCACGTCTCCTGCGAGATGCATCGCTGCCTCAGCAGGCAGCCAATCTGTTCAGAGAGATCGCGCTGCACATCACAGCCAGCAGGGAGGCGCGAGACGCCTTCACATATCAAAATGGGGTTGAGGACAGTTGATGAGGAGGCCATAGTGCGAGGAAAAAAATGGTTCTGAACTAGAGCGAGTGGCGGAGAGGACGCGCTTTCTACCGCTCGTCATCCTGACGGGCGGTTAAGATATAGGCTCCTCTGTGTATTGTTTAAGGAGGTGTTGAAATAGCCTAAGCCCAGGAGACCCCCCCCCCCCCCCCCCCTACACACACACGCCATAAAAGAGCAATGCAGATCGATCTGGGTCTAACCCCTTCCCCCTGCACTACACGCTTCTCCTCTTTGTGTGTTTTTTCTTTTGTCTGTCATTTCCATCCATTCACACTTATCCTTGGAAATCTAATTTTCTCAGATTCTTTCCAGATTTGTTTGGCCTTTCTTTCTTGTTTGTTTACATCTGCTTCGACAGTGACCTTATGAAACAGTATATCTGTAGAAGTATAAAACTATAATGTTATTAAATATTACAAGATTACATTTCTTATCTGTATCCCATTGCCTTGGTGCACATACTGCATCTCTGTCGTCATAGGCCTCTGCTCTCTTGCTTCGGAGAGATCAACATCATGCTTTAGACAGCCAGTAGCCATACTGAACAACCAGCTCTCAAATACCCCAATGAGACCCCAACAGGTTGTGAGGACGGACACACACACACACACACACACACACACTTAGACTGTAAGGATACAGCCACATGTAAGTATGAGCACACACCAGCACTCGGTGTCGGTTTTCAAAAGTTCAGGCTGGCGCACACACGTGACCTGGCAGTAATTAACCGGATTTATCTAAAGGTCAATCAGTGTGTGAGAAAAAGAGAGGGGAGGGAGGCCCAAACAGAGAGAGAGAGGAAGTGATTACAGGGGAGGAAAGTGAAAGTGTGTGTCCAATGGTAAAACCCATTGGAAGTGATGCAGTGTGTTGAGAGAGTGTGTGTATAGAGGGGGTTGCATGATTTTCTGGCTCACGCTGCGATAGCTCCATTAATTATGCAGTGCTGCAGAGAGCCTGCCCCACTCTGCTGAGCCCTGGCGCCCAAGTACATGGCCCCCTCCACGCACCCCCACACCCCTCTCTGCACCCAACCCAGGACCCTCCACCAAGCCAGCCCTCTCTACTGCTCCCTCCGCAATCCTGGGGGGGGTGGGGGGTCCCCCTGCATTATTTAGTAGCTGCCAACGGACCATGAGACGTGGCGTGTAGCACGGGAAGATGCACCCGCACTCGAGCACTTGAGTCGTGGAGTTCCATTCCGGCATCTCATGTTTCGGATCGCACCACCACTCTGGGAACAGGTGTGAGCCTTTAAATAACTACCCCGCCAGCCCACAGCTTCTGCGCAGATTCGTCCCTACAGAAGGGCCGCACGCAAGCTGCAATAGCGCGGGGACGTTTTTCCCGTGAAAGATCAAGCAAGCGAAGGGTGGTGGGGGCAGATGGGAGAAGTGTCATAGTATTTGCTTCCTCGAAGAACCTACTTGCCATCAGAAGTGCTGATTCACGAGCGTGATGGATCCTTATCTGTACACAATGCCAAACCTGTCATGTCATGAACTGAATTCTTGCGGTTCGTATTCTGGCAGTGCTTTAGAGCAATACATTCAGTTCAACTTACTTGTTTACACACACTAGCCTTGGGCTGACAAACGGTGCTATCAAATTTTGCAGCAATTTAAATCAGCGACAATATTAAGGAAGTTATCGCTCTGTTGCTTTCTGTCACATACCATTACCCCATGACACTTAAATCTTTATTTAACCTATCCTTTTGTACAAACAATCGAATGTATGGTTAGTTAAAACGTATGAAGTAGAAACCGGAAAGGTATAAACTGGCAAAAGGCTTCAATATTTTGTTTTTGAACCAAACGAAGATAGAACTCTTCAGAAGAACTGTTCAGATATTTAAAAGCATTAAATAAAATAATAGTAATGCAGGTATTGTACCAGAATCTGATAAAAACCTTAAATTGGTAACTGGATAATAACTATACATGAATCAAAACCAGTTCTCCAACATAGTGTCTGTTCCCCTTTAAAGGTTCAGTGTAGTAACCATCTCCGTCGCTCTCCCACTGTGATGCAGCAGTTCGCTTAAGTGGTGACAAGAAAAGGGTCACGTGATGAAACAACCGGGCCTGTAACACTCAATTGGGATGGTACTGAACCGCATTAGCAACATTTCATTTATTAGTATAATTCTGGAGAATCATTTGTGTAAATTGCCATTACTGCCTAAGCCCAACACACACACACACACACACACACACACACACACTCACACACACCTCATACTGAGTGGAACTGAAGAACAATACTTCTCTGGGCTTATAGGAGCACTGATGCGGATTGATCCTCCCTCCACGGGGGGAGAAGAGGGCCGAGTCTCTAACGGCAGTGGCTCTGCGCTCACGCCGCTCTGGTGGCAGTGTGGGTTTGGTGCGCCAGCGCTGCAGTTTGAGAGGGAGGGAGAGATCAAGCTCGTGAGAGGAGTGCGCGAGAGGCCGGCGCTCTCTCAAACGGAGCGCGACACAGACAGGAAGCAATTCATACAGAGCTGTTCCACTCTGTCGCCTTAACTGTTTGTTATACAGGCAAGGGCTGTGCATGCAGGCATGCAGGTACACACACAAACACACACGAGAGGGGGACACAGACACTGCTTAGGTAGAATTGTGCTGGGGCAATAAGGCCTGCTCTTTTCAATTAACTATGCATGAGTGTGCCATGTGAGAAAGAGTTACTGCAACACACACACCTCTACACACTTCTTGTGTTTACAAAACATAAATTACTTTCTGAGTGGAGACAGTTATTTGTCTTTCAACACAGCAGACCAATGTCCACATGTAACCCGGTGACCTGGTTTCCCACCAGATTGGAGAACGCCTAGGTCAGGGGTCCAGGCACCGGTCCTGATGCAGAGCCGAGGAGCTGGCGAACGCGGACGGCTGTGCTTGAGTCAAGAACCAGAGAGCATCACAAAAGAATCCCGTCATATTCTGACCTCTCGGCTTTGGAAAGCTGACAGCTGCATGACGCTGCTGGAGACGAGGCCCCGTCTTACCAGCTGGGACACGCATTCCTCCTCTCACTATACTATAGACACAAAGCAAGTGGTTAAAATGACAGCAGATCACTGCCATACAACATTACCGCCAACATACATTGCTGGATTCTAGTCCCCATCTTTAAGGCGTTCTTTTAATACTTCTTCATGCCTATTTTAAACAAGCAAATCCATATGCAACATATACTAGATTGCCAGTGACAATCTTTCCAGTAGTTTAACATGGGGTAACAGATTTTTGCGGTATTTAGGTGTGTGATGTCAGATGAAACGTTTTTTGGTGAACTGCGAACAGTTATTACACCTCCTCTGCAACGGCTAAGGTTGGACTTTAAATGAAGAATGCTGATTTCAGATCAGAACATGAACAACTTCTCAAACGCAAGTTGCCAAACCTGCTCTGGCCTCATGGAATGTGCGCCTTATGACAGAAGCCCCTACAGCGTTAACTAACAATAGCAAAGATGGCATCCTACCAGGAAACGATCACCATCAACAACCTGTCAATCATACATGGTTGCCATGTAAATGCAGCATACCACAGAAAACCTGCATTTGTATGGTCTTTCAGAGCTAGAAGTTAAAGGTTGTTATTTTTGAAAGCATCTAAGCACATGACCTGCCATCCCCCCTCCCTCCCATTATGTTGCAAAGGACAGTTCCCGAGTTCTGGGTGAAACCCTGCCAACCCACACGCCACGCTTATCAGTTACAGAGAACCCAATACTAGTGCTACACGCACACGCAAGCACGCACCACTCACACATGGGCCATCAAGTCATGCAGAAGTCAGTCATTTCTAATTACGCTCAATCGCATGCAATGGAATATGGTTTAACCTTGGGCATAAGCAAGGCTTTACCCTCTGAGCACATGCTGTAATGAAGATGCCCACAGTGAACACAACCAGCTCTTCGTGGAGCTTGATAAAGAAACATCATTAAGGGATCAATTAAACTGCACTGTTAAAGGTGGTCATCATGACTGACTACAGCAAATCATGAGACTGTTAGTCTGTTACAAGTGCACCATTGGTGTGTTTAGGCATGCTGTTCTGAACAGTGTACCTCCTATTAACCTCATTTCGTTTACTTATCACCATCTCACGTGCTCCCAACTGCCAAAACAGAAATCCCCGACATGTTTTCTCCCCTCAAAATCATATTACCATTAAGCGATATTCAACAAACAACGACCATTAAGGGCTGTGCATGAACTAGTGGTTGGCAGAAGCCGGACAGGTGCACACGCTCACTCATGCCCTCGGGGTTCCACACAGCCAACACTGGGACAAAGGACTGAAAAGGCTCAACATTGGATGGGATTCAGAGGGATTCATCGAGTGGCAGCTAAAATCGTTAAGGTTGACCAAACTAATCCCATCCAAGGCCGAGCCTGACTCATTTAGCGGAAGTGACGCTCAAAACGGGCCAACGCTGCATTCGTGCGACACGCTGCGGACGCAACCATCACGCCCCTCTCTCCTGGCAACCCATCATCCCCCAGGCTCTAGCAGACTGAAGCAGAAGCTGGACGGGAGTGCAATAGATGGCGTGGGAGGAGATGGAACACGGAGGTGCGTGAAGAAGCCTGCACGCACCCAACCAGGGTGGGACAGACCAGCATAGGCAGCAGCACCAGGGAGCGCTCTCTCCGAGAAAGGTGCGTCTGCCACGCGACAGGCGTGCTACTGACGGCAGGTTACATCAAGCGGAGCGATAATTAGCTTCCTCAAATGCAGCGCTACTCAAATTAATACTGGTTGGGTAAGGTGCAACAGGTGTGACCCACAAATACGTACGGCTTTCACTCGAGGCGAAGAGCTGAGGGCTGAAGCAGCTACTGATGATCCAATAGATTACCAACAACAGGGGAGAGAGACGAAAATGGGACAGGGATAGAAAGAACGCAAGGGAGAGTGAGTGCAACCGAGAGGCACAGAGATAGGGGAACCAAACTAAACCTACATCGTAATGATGTATTCTATTTGTGGCATGTGGGTTCTGTATTATCTGCAACATGCCTTTCAGAATTCCAGCTTTCCTCAAGTTCCAACAGGCCTTGCTCGGCTGGCGTCCTAACGATGCGCCCTGTTCTGAGATCAGCTCTTCTTGCTCAGGCAAACAATGACGCAACCGTTTCTCCAGAAAACCACGGGGTGGACCGGGGCAGTTAAACGGCCAGACTGCGCGGTCATAAAAATATATTACACTGGGGAGAGCATAAACAGAAGGCGAGGGTGGACATAGCTGGGGATCTAGGTACACTCCAGCTGAAAGTGGCGGTGGCCTTTTGAGTGGGGCGAACTCGGCCAGCGAAACCCATCTGCTGCTGCGTTACTGGCTCGCCGAGACCTTCTGCGGCTGGCCGTGCTTCTCCACGTTCTCTCCTTTCTTACCATTATCCGCTTTGGACATCTTTCTGACTGCCCCCTCCCCCTCATCCAACCCCACCTCCTCAGTACGTCTTCTTTCTCCACCCATAAACTGCGCTTCAGGGTTAGTCGGCTCTGCGTACATCTGCCTCGAGCGAGAGCGGTTAGAAGACGTAGACGTCCAAGGCGCGGCGTTCCCGACGTGCCTGCTCCCTCGCTCCAGGCCCCGCCGCCCCCAGAGGGGTTTATTGGGTGGACGGACAAACATGCACATGCGGCAAACGTGCTTGCAGAGCCGGCAGGCCGGACCACGCGACCAAGCACCCATGTGCGTCCCCCCAAGGTCTGGGCCTAAAGCACATGGTTTTTTGGTGTTCCTGTACGACAAGTTCCAATCTGGTTGTGCAACCACACACTCACGTACACACTGTACACTTGCATGAAACAGGAATTAACTTGGCAGGAGATGCATGATCTTGTTTGTTTATTGCAATGTTCACTGTCCAGGAGCTGTCCAGGAGCACAAGTTTAAGCAACGTTACTAACCTAGACAGTTTAACAACAAGGAAAAATATCATACATGTGGGTATGTGAAGGAATTTAAAATTCACCATTTCATGTTTAGAGTAAAATTTCACAATTATTTACGCTTACCTTTTCTGAAAGCAAATCTAATTCCATTTTATCAAATCTTTGAGAATATCAGTACCACCCACCTTAATCACAACACTGATATATGTAAAATATCTAAACAATATCTGAGCAATGTTGAAGAGGTAGAGATGAGCTACCGGAGAAACCAAGTTCACAGATCCAGAGTAGCAGTTAGAGAAAACACGCTTCTGAATCTGATAACATATTTCATTCCCTTTAAATAACAGCAAAGTTTGTCCTTCAAATGGCTGTTTCAAATCCCATAAACACACATTTAGAGCTAAAGCACATCAATGAGTCACTTAATTAGTCGTTACTGCTTTACTCAAGTCAGACTAGTCAAGATGGAAACTATAATGGGAAGAATTTCATCTGTTCAGTTCACTCAAACAGCACTGACGATCTCAGACTCAAGCTCTGAAATGAACATTTAGCAGCAGGGGTGGGGGAGCATCAGCTCAAAAGTAGGTCAAAGCAGGAAGCCATTTTGATTTCGACAAAGAGCACCCCCCACCCCCCCAAAAAAGAAAGAAAACACAAAGTAGTGCTGCCTCCACCCAAACGCCTGAGCGCATATGTGCAAACATATGCATGCATACATGCAGGGGCCGTGCCAAAGTTCCCCGAGGAGGCATATGGCCACGGTCCATCTGTGATGGAAGGACAGCAGGGTTGGTAGGCACCCCTCCACCACCCGTGGCTAGCGACTGGCGCATCATGGCGTGTGGCGTCATGGCAACATCCAATACTTCTACGAGTTCTGTTGCAAGGGTACTCAGCACTATAGTACCATCAGAAGAGGCGGGGGAGGGGGCGGGACCTAAACAGGAGTCTCCAATGAGAAACCTGGTAATCAGTTGTTAATCAAAAGTGTCTTAGCCAAAGACACCAAATACCAAGCTGAATGTGGAGGAAACCAAGCCAAATCCTGCATGTAGATTGACGTCTTATTAATGACAGCACAATGCAGGTTAAGTACAAGAAGATAAATTACTACAGTCTACATACATTTGAAATAATTCTCTCAGTTTGTCTTATTCAGGACTGTGTTGTATGTGAGAGAAAGTGGGTATAGGAGAGAGAGAGAGGGAGAGAGAGAGAGAGACATTTACCCAGGAATTAGCATCCAGGAAACACAAATCTGTCCATTTGTAGAAAACCACAGCAGCACCCAGGTACGCACACCCAGCCTCTACCACCTTCAGCAGTCCTGCAGACTATTCAGCAGACTATTGTTGACGTGCAGAAACAACCCCACCACACACACACACACAGGGCAGCGAAGGTCACTCTTTCAAAAATGCAAAACTCCCAGTATAGTAAGCACATTTTAGGTTCTCAGAAGGTTTCAAACAGTAATATCACATACGAGCACAACTTCCCGCTTCTAGCACAGACGTAGCCAAAAGAATGAAATACGATATAAATAAAAGCTGCCATTAAACAAGGATTTTTTGAGGGGGGCAGAAAAGCTCATGACAGACAAGCACGACGCTGTGTGATTTGGCCCTCGGGTGCTGTAGCATCCTGCTTAAGGCACGTGCAGTTAACTCCCAGGAAAGAAAAAGGACTGTTTTCCTAGCAGCTCACAATCCGCCCTGCTGACCACCGATGCTCGGAGCGCCTTTTTTCCCCCATGTGGATTACCGAGTTAGCTGGATTGGATTATTGACCATTTGGCACAAGCCCGGATGCTTCCATCATTCGAAGCTGTTGTCCTGGTTGCCAGCTTAAACTTAGAATCTTAGAAACCTGTTGAGTTGAAGCCTTGATCAGTGTAAACAGCATATCACAGATTTCAAAGCGTTACCAGTATATGAAGTCTGTCCCAGGCATGTCCGCTACACTGCTTTGGGAGATGTGCAATAGACATGTTTGCAATGAGATCCCCTGATAGATCCACGTAGCTCCCTTACAGAGTGTCACCATTAGAACAGTGTATATGGAAAACATTGGTGGACTAAAAGAAGGATTTCCCTCTTTTCTGGGGCCACACTTGTAAAACGTTTCACTGCTGTGTCACTGGGAATAAAAAGCATACGATACAGACGACAGTTGCAAGATTAGGCCAAAGATGGAGAAATGAAACTAATGTGCCAGTATGTTCACACTTATCAGTCACACACTGCCACAGTTATGTTTTCATGTCACGGCTACTTTTGCCACGCTGCCTATCATAACTTTAAGTACCTTCATAACCTTCTAACACTGGCACTTACTCTACCAGCAAAAGGAAGTAAGTGTTTGCTCTCATCATTCCCACTGGACAGTTGAAGGTATGCTGATCATATTCTTGATCATTATACACGTTTCCATCAACGCACAAGCATACAATTTGCACAAACGATTCACTCTGGTTATTCTACTGGGTTTGCACATTTGCACAGAATTATCATATTACCTATACAAAAAGTAGGGCCATGGTCACTCAAACCACCAACATCTGTGTTTGCTGAGGTCTTGTTGTTGCCTGACTGTCAATCACAAACGTATTTGAAACAACGCCCCCTCATACAGATGAACCAAAATTACTGCCAATCACCTCATGTTAGTTTGGAAAGCATTTGTTTGGAAAGTAAAAATACATAGATTCTTCTTTAATGGGCCCATACAATCTTGACAAAACATTAAAGGCCATATGTAGAAATGTAGCTTTGTCTGTCCACCCATAGGGTGGCAACAAGCATAATACGATGTCTAACTCAGACTAGCCTGGATCTCTCAGCTTGGATGAGTCAGATGGATATTAGCAAATACAAGCAGCATTATGTTATAATATAAAAATAATCCAAACTGTCATAAGCAGAGATGTATCCATACCCACGTTTTACAAATGACACCCAAGTACTGAACCTCAGGTTCCTGCTGAGGCTGGGTATTGATACCAACATCATCAGCCTTGGTGATTTGGAAATCGATCCTTTTGTGTGGGCTTTTGGAATTTGTGGTAGGCATGAAAAATGCCTTAGTAGTAGTGCCCCATATTTTAATACAGTGAGCAGCCTGCTTTGTTTGTTTAGGTGTACACAGACTGACCGTCTCTCCCGATGCTGTAATGTGCATTACAGTCCTATCAAAAAGATTGACCAATTTCATTGGAGGTTTTGGATTTAAGACAAAAAAAAAAGTCTTCCCCTATCAAAACATAAGTGAAGATGGTTTGATAACCCTACCCTGGAATTATGAAACATGAGATATGGTAAACAAAAACCCTTGCCCAACATTTCTAAATAAACTTTAAACCTGCAAGGCCCAAATACATCTTATTGCATTATATAAAGAATATGCTTCACCTTTCACCCACTGTCTGGGTTTCCCTAAAAAACAAATCAAGGCAGAATATTTAGTACTCCAAAACTCCAGATCACATACAGAATAAGTATAGTTCACTATCTTTTAAACGCACCAACAAATTGCTTTAACTGGTTTAAGTACTGGCAAAAGACTATACTTAAACATCCACTTTTTCCAGATCAACATGTACCAACCCCAGAAGGTCAAAAAATCTTTCTGCTCGACTGGCAGCAGTCATCAGTCACCTTAGGGCAATTTAATTGACTAGATGTGAATGGAAAAATGGAAAAAAAGAGGCCATGAGCACAGAAATACATGTCTAACTGCCCTCCGCTTAATCAGTTCAGTTCAAAAGTCATGCTCATCTGTTGTCATGACCCACCCATCAACCTCACAACAATCATATGCTTGCACAGATTAGAAAATGTTTCTTCAAAGCATATGAAATAGAGTTTCAGGAGACTTAAGGAATATGTCTTATGCCGTGCAAATCAAGAGAGATCAGTCGTCAGTTTTGATGATGTTCTGTGGCATACAAGCAACAAACCAGTGATGTCCAATTAACCATGTCCTTGCACTCGTGATCGCAAGTTACTGTTCTATAAGACTACGTACCTGAAGTTCACACCATGCCACCTCCACCCAGGTATCGGTGTCTAAGCCTTTGTAGACGGTCTTGAAAGAGCCCCTCCCAAGTTCAATGTCAAACTTCAGAAAGCGACCACCGGGGGAGGTGGCTACTGCCTTCATCTCGGCCTCCTCCTCATTTTCTTCACTGGCACTCTTGATAACGTTTTTGCTATCGTCTGCAGATTCAGCATTAAATGTAGGAAGTGTTCTGTCTTTCCCATCGTCGGCGCCTGCGCTTTCCGTAGCGCTATCCTTTTGCCCCCTCTGGCTCTCGGTGCTAGACCCTTCATGCAAACTCGAACGTACGCCCCTGGTTCGGTCCACTATTGTTCGCAGGTTGATATTGAACATCTTGCTCTGCGTATCACATTCAGGTGCCTCGTATGCCTGATCGTCATTGTCCGCGAACCACAAACTTCTTCGGATAAACCTTTGACGCACTCCTCGCTGGTATTTCGAAAGAGGATATGCGCTGGGGTCGCTGCCTCCGCGTACCATGGCCGAATTATTATCCATTTTATTGACGTCCCCCTCGCTAATGGTCTCATAAATATTTATGTTCAGTTCACACTGCGAACTGGGAACAGAAGGATACTTGGACACCATGGGACCGTCAGGTTTTGGGCCGTCCCCGGACTCCATGGTGGTATAAAAAAAACGCTCACTTTCCCCACCAATTCACATTTAGCGGCGTCGTTTCAGACTGGACCGCGTTGGAGCTGCAGCCAAGAGCCTGCAGCGCCCGTGCGCCGACGCAGCTCCTCAACATGGGGCGAGACGAGGCGATATCAGGCTCCCACTTCCACGGCAAACTGCAAGGCAAAAATTAGGACGGTGATAAATTGAACGACGATATTACAGCCAACCACCTAACCCAATATACACGCGCGCAAGCAGACTGTAGAAGCCGAATTAGCCTAATTGGCGTATATACAGATGAATATAGTTAGCTGGGTTAGCTTCATGTAGACAGGTGCACATACACGCGCATAGGTAAACCACAGCAACCTACCGGTAATGTCCAGTACCAGAAACAAATATTCAAGCGGCGACCCATAAAAAAATAAACTGACCCCCAGAATTTGTTCACGTTCTACGTTGTAAAGATCACTGACTCGAAGGAAACACCTTCAGATCTTCAGTTTGCTGTAATGTAACCAGCTAGCTAGCTGCTAACGCCAAACTGAACACCCGTCCTCGAGTCAGCCTCAACGCTGTGATTTGAAGTGTCACAAATTCTTTTTTAGTCAAACCATCCCAAAATCCACTTTAAACTCAAAAGAATATTGGAAAGATGTAGAACGGTCGTTTACTTTGTTTTCTGGTGTCCATAAAATAAAAAACGTCTTGCGTTGTACGTTTTGTCATTGAAAGAAGATATCCTTTACGGAAAGCTGCAGGAAAACATGAATTTTGGCTTAAGAAACATGGTCCCTTGGCAATAAAGTACAGCGGAATCCGCAGGGCTGCAGTGCCTCGCTTTCTGACGAATTTACTGCGTTTGTCTGTATTTGCGCTTCTCTGGGTTTAGTAAGCTCGCCTCCACGCCCATGGTAACGACGGGCGAATTTACCCAATAGAAAGGCACGATTCGCTCGAGACTTGTCGCTGTTTGACAACGGAGGTGAAGCGGGAGATGAGCAATGTAACCTGTGGATGCAGTCCACTCTAATACCGCAATGGTACATTCCAAAGGTCCCTTTCTTTCCCCCATCTTTGCATGCCTCGATGGAGAATTCCAAGTGAAACTGAATTCGAATAAATTGTCTATGCCATATGAGATTTTTCTAGAGAAAAGTAGGCCATTTCATTTCACGTCCTCTCAAATATTTCTGTGAGCAACAGTGTAATTAATAGGGGCAATTCATGCAATGTATGCCAATTTAGATTATATTATGATATACAGTAGTAATTGGTTTACATCATGAATCGCACTTAGGTTCTCATGAAGTAGGTTAGTTTAGGATTGATTTCTCCTGCTCCCTGACAAAATGTCATAACTTTAAACGGAATATAAGGTCTGTGGTACTTTTCCTCAAGCATTAAGTGAAACTTAATACTCTCTCTCTCTCTCTCTCACACACACACACACACACACACACACAATTCAATATAATACATAAGTGACCAGCTCTTACAAAGTAATTTGTCATAGTTTCAGCATTTTCAGTTGGATATTAAAACAATAAAACCAATGCCTATAAAACCAATACAAGATTCATTATTTTTTTAATATATTTTTTGCAGTTGCATGTCTACCAAAAAACATTCAACACAAATGTAATTTTCCTACATAAATGTTTAACAGAAAAGGCTATTCATTCAGGCCTATAGGTTTACATACATTTAAACATGACTTCAGATTTGACACTGAATAGAAACAAGGGAACCTATAAATCAACTCACAAAAAGTTGTTTTGGAAATAACAGTCAGAACTGTGATGATAAAATATGTTGGTGACAGCCATTTGCAACTGACTTGATATGATCATGATAACTACTTTGAGAATTCTTCCTCTTTGCACCTTTAAGTCATTTGTCTGCAACTTGCAGAGAAACAGATCCAGGGCTTCAGCCTCTGTTATGTGAATAATCAACATATTGCATTGATTTGAAACTAACAGCTTCACAATCAAGAACAATTAGGCTGTAAAATATATCTTAAAATATATCTTCTTGTAGTGGCACTGATTATTAAACAGGATTATGATGCAAAAGCAGACTAAAATCCATTAGCCTCTCCTTTAGTCTTAGTCTTTATCCAAGTTTTCCAGCAGGAGTTGGTTAAAGCAAAGTGAATGTCATCTGTCTTGAAAATCTAACACTGCAATTTCAAAAATATGAAATGTATCACTGCTAGTGATATTAAGGTATAATGCAATGGCATTGAATATTCTTAATTATTTTACTTTACTAAAGTTTAGTTTCCCTTTTATCTTAAAATTATTTACCAATAGCTAATTATCAGAATATATAGCCTGTATCTATGGCCAAAAGTATGTGGACAACCCACTTAGCAACCTAATAACTAAATTTAGGAATTTCAGCCACACCCGTAGCAATAAACATCTTGCACATTAAATCCCTGCAATCTCGATAGGCAAATATTGTTACTAGAACATTAAAATGGGTAATAATTGAGAAATTGGTGACTTCATGACACATAAACTGGCAAATTGTCCAAGTCTGTAAAACGTCTGCCTTGCTAGATCTTCCCCGGTCAATTATAAAGGCTATTGTGAAGCGTCTATATAAGCACCAATAGCTCAACCATTAAACAGAAGACAACTCCCAGGAACTTCATGAGAGGGGTTTTCAAGACCGAGCACAAAGGCCTAAGATCACTGTGAAATGCAACCATGCAACGTCAGTTGAAGTGGTATGAAGATGGAATTCTCTAAGTTCTTGGGGCTAGAAATCCCAATGCCTCCCTCATAATTATCCGTATTTTTGCCAGGTCTATTATCTCTTTCAAATGAAAAAATAAATGTTTTGATCTTGTATTCTGGTTGCTTGTAATCAGATATCGTTATAACTGGGCAGGTTTCATAGCTTCGTTCGCTAGTACTTGAAGGTACACGACCCATTTTTGTCTTCCGTCTCTGTTCTCAATAAAAACCAATCTCGATAAAAGCGTCTCCACATTTTTTTACATTTAGCTAAATTGGGATTAGCGTCGCTTGATGACATGAACTGACTCAAATAGTTCTCCATGCTCACCAGCTAGTCAGCTAGGATCGCAGTGCGAAACAAGTGATTCATGACAGGTTGACGTGATGTGTCTCAAACTTAACGTAGGTGGGAGTAATGAAAACAATACGCATGTTTTATTGGTGTAAATGGTCAGAACCTATAGATATGCTTTTACAAATATTTCAAGTGCAATTATAAATAATTTTCTATAAATTATAATGACCCCCTACCCCCTTGAGCAAGGCACCTAACCCCAACTGCTCCCCGGGCGCCGGGCTAGGGCTGCCCACCGCTCTGGGCACGTGTGCACCACAGCCCCTAGTTATCACTAGTGTGTGTGTGTGTGTGTGTTCTGACTGCACAGATGGGTAAATGCGGAGGACAAATTTCGATTGGGGTGAAAATCACAATTGACAACGTGGCTTGACTTAACTTAACGTGTCGAGGACCTCCAAGAGGATCACATTAGTACGACTGCAAGCACACTGCCACTGGACTCTGTACAAACCCGGAGTGGTGAATCCTGTTTCGCCATCAGGCAGGCCGATGGACGACTCTGGGATTGGTGGATGCCAGTAAAAAGATACTTACAAATATGTATGCCATAATACAAGTTATGAAGAATAATGTTCGAGTCTGTTTTTTCAGGGTGGGCTAGGCCCCTTAGTTCCAGTGAAGGATCCTGTTAATGCTACTGCAAGCAAGACATTTTAGACAGTTAAATTCTTCCAGTTCGTGGTAAGAGGCAGGAGAAGGTCTTATTGTTGTATCAACATGCCTGTGCCCCAGTGAACAAAGCAAGGTCCCTGAGTGTGGTGGCACTCTGAGCGCATGCAGAGGGATGAACTGGAATGTCGCTTGCCAGAAAGACAATCACTCACATCAATGTCTAACGTCACTAATGCTCTTTTGACCGATGGGCAGAAATTCCCACAGATTCACTCCAAAATCTTTTTTTTTTTGCAAACTGTTTTTGCTGTAAAGGTGGGGTATACCTTTTCTGGTCAGGTCTCTACATACGTTTCCCCATATTGTGTATATCTCACATAATATATAATTCGCATTGTTATAAGCTGTATTAAAGTATGTATATGCAATTATATTATTTTTCTGTAAAATAATCACAATGTTGACGATATAGTCGACTGTATAAGCATATAGCTAAGCTAAACTTTCACACTCATTCTGAATTCAGGGTGTGTAGTGAACCACGATGTCCTACTCACTGTGTGGAGTTGCAGAGAAGAGATGCGCTTTCCCTGCGCTGTCTACCCACGAGACGATTCTACATATTCGTGGTTTCTCTAAACGCACGTATTCGAAAAGGAATTATATATGTGCAACGTGAGTTTTTGAACAATGGAAACGAACAGGGCAGAAGTAAATGTACACACGGACAATAGCAATTCTGTCGAGGTAGGTCGTATTTGGAGAAGCGTTAAGAAATCTTGCTGATTGTTGTCTAAAAAGGTGCCAGTAAGAGAGGAATAGACTAGAATTCAGATAAACGCAGTAACCTTTAAACCGGAACTACGTTAAAGAAATTCCAGTTTAATTCAATGTGTAGCGTTTCGGTGCACTAAATTAGTCTATAGTATATAGTTGCGGATAGTATTCTATATTCTATAGTATTCTATCGACCAGTTAATCTTAGTTTTAATTAACTGACTACGTTCATTACATTTGTTCTTAATTTCTAATATTTAGCTCATAGGTCCAAATTGATAATGTAGGTGGCATTTTTTTCATAGTAGCCTCATGCTGAATGTTGACTAATAGTGTTATTTTTGAGTTTTATATCCTAACTGCACTTACACAGTAGAGAGAATGTTGACGCACCCATCAGTGTCGTTTCAGGGGGTAAAACAAACCTTTCCACTCCCACCACAAAGGCAAGGGGCAAAAATGTTCATGCAACCTCCGTCAAATGATCAGAAATGATTTCTAAATGTGGTTTAAAGTTTCCATTAAAATGATTATACATCAATCATTTAATTACGCTATAATTGAATGGCTATAATTGATTGGCTATAATTGATTGCGTTTATCTATAATTGATTGGGTACCTTGACAAAAACACCCACATACTAAACAGCTTCTTGGGTTTCATTGTGAATCTATCACGTGAATGGCGTTATAGTGGAGTTTGGAGGCTGGACAGTGGCTTTTGAATATAAGCGAATTCAAAAGGTTATGTAAAGTTATGGTTATGTAAAGACACAAAACTAAAGTTACATGTATGTACACTTATGCAACTAAATTAAATCACAAATATATATAAAAAAATTGTATTTATCTGTCTGTAGCCGTGCAGTGTAGAATGACACCAATGATATGATGAGTCACACAGCCTCACACCATCCCACTCAGGTCCAATCTGAAGATGTATCACATTTTCACATCACTCTTTCATGTTCCTAGGAATTTTGCCTGAATGTTTAATCATGTCATACCCTGAAAGCATCCATAAAGAGTTGAATAAGTTCAGTCCATACCATAAGGAGCTCAAATGAGTAATACTGTTTAAGCCTCATCAAACGCATACTTACAGCTATATCATGTACTTTGAGAATGTTAGGCCCTGGTGCTATTAGATATATGTGGGTTAAATAGAAATTGCACCTATAATAACAGAGTTAGTGTACTTAGAACCTGCCTCTCATAATGCATATTTACTTGCCTGCATAATTAGAATTTATGGATTTTATATGGTAATACTGTGTTTCTTGGATCCTGGTTGAATATCATTTGTACTGTTTGAGGTGCCTAAAACAAACAGGTGAAGCAATTATAGTGACATAGTGACATTGTTTTTATTGTTAATTACTATACTGTGTGATTTATCATTGTAAGCTGAAGGACATGCAGTAATGCAATATCTCAAGAAAAATGTGCTATTTTAATTGTAGAAAGTCTGTATTTAAATTTAGCAGTAAGCTATTTTCCTCATGTTTAGCAAAGTTTAGAACAGGTGTAAATTAATTATGACATGCAAGTTCATATTAGCAGTGTCAGGTGACAGGCACTTGAAGTGGAAAGTAAACATGAGCTCTAGACTTCGCTGCTGAATAATAAATGCACTTTTTGTCAACACTCTGTCTTAATGATAGACACATCCCTAACAGAGAGGCCACCTTTCTCCTGTTTGCTATAAACAGTCACTTTTGCTTCTGTAGCGGTGTGCTAGCCATATCCTTGTGACATGAGTGAATAACTCAAATGAGACATTTTAGACCTATCCACTTGTAATGAGCAGCACAATACTACAGAAGCACTGAAATATGAACTGAACCATTGTGCATAATTGCATGTTAATGCTATTGCACATCATGAATGTGAGAAGTTATAAATTAACACTAATGTAGCAAACCTGTGAGTTTCCTACCATTATCGAAAATTGCCATTTAATCATGTGGAATGACAAAGATGGAATTATTTCAAAATTGGAATTATTTACACTGTGTATTGCAAGGGAAGTTAGATTCCAACAAAACAGTCTTCATCACGCTGAATGACTCCTCGTAGCTCATTATTGAATGTAATGGTTTAATTAAAATAAATATTGTTGGCTTATTTTCATGCTGTGGTCTCGAAAAGGGCTGTTGGCCGGTGTGTTAATTGTTTGCCTTTGCATGCATGTTTATGGTAGTGATTCACAAATCGTGATCCGCGCTCCTATAAACATAAAAAACTGACATAACTGCACAAAACAGCTGTATTAATATGAAAATATGTATACATAAAAATAGCTTAACCTATGAGTAAATCAGAAGTGTTATGCAGTGTAGGAAACACACATAGATTCACTGTACTTGCTACAGAGTCTAGAAAAGACCAATACAATAAGTTTCATTTTATATTAAGTGTACTGTTGGAAGATTTACTGGTCACAGTAGGAATAACCATAAAACCAGGTTAAATACAAATAGGTAAGTGTACAGTTTACATCAGGTTCAGATTCTACTGTTACATATGATTGGTGTAGGTGCTTTGGAAGGATTTATTGATTTAGTAGATTTTGTGTGTGTATGAGAGAGAGAGCATATATAATAAAAATAAATGCTCTTTGCTGGTTCCACGACACAGTGATTCGTTGCTGAGACTCCAAGAAAGCAAAACTGTCGCTGCTTTCTGGGTGGAAGGGATGGTATTACTCTGTCCCCTGTCAGTCACAGTGATACTAGCCAATTGAGGACATTTGTGTGCTCACGCTTGCTGACAAGGACTGTTAGACCCTTCCTCTGAGTGTGTTCAGCTGCACCATGTCTCTGCATGGGCAGCAGCTTGAATATGTGTGACGTTTGGCTCAGAAGAAGCCCGTTGCCCCACCCTCCACAGTTGATAGAACTAGCTAGGGTGAAATTGGCATAACAACTAAAGTTAGAAGCAAAATATGACTTTAAAAATGGTCTGCAAAAATGGTTGGAGGTGATAAGAGAAGAATGGGACTAATCAAATATGACTACACTACTCTTTTTAACCTCCAAGTCCCTGGACTAAGTCCTGGCGCAAGGGCTTCTGGGATTTGGAGTTCCATTACCTCCTCTTCTGGAGTTTCTTACAATGACTGTTGATAGAGAGACAGAAAGAGCTTGGAAGTTTGGAAGACTCCATTCTGTTTTGTTTCTGTACAAATATGTCAGTGATTGTGTGACATCTGTTGTTCCAGTTGCATGATACCGGGGATCTGAAGCTGATATACTGTATTAGTACTGACATGTAATGTTAGACTGAACAAAAATATACAAAGAGCTTTGGCAAAGATTTTACACAAGATTAAATCTGACATTTACTTACATACTTCGGTTATTCTCAGTGTTACTAAATGCAATTTTTTTAAAATCTGTTTCTATATCTCCTGTGAGCTTTTATAAGCTTAGATAGACAGAGCTCATTTATATGGACAGCCAATCAATATGCAGAGCAAAATGAGGAATTCTGCCAATTGTTTTTATGCACATGCCCACATACAAATCGAGCACTGGGACTGTCAGAGGCTCAGCTACATATCTCCATTCCTGCACTAGAGAGCATGTTTCTGATAGGACTGATAGATTATAAGAGGACAAGTGTATGGACGAATGAAACGGATATATCAGTTAGTTCTTTATTTCACTTAGAACAATATTATCCTTACACTTAGCCCAATGATTTCTTCCATCAACAAAGCAGTTTTGGATATCAGTATCAGCCTGGACAAGAGTGTGTATTAAATGTTAGCTATAAATGTAAAAGTAAATGTATGGGTTCTCTTCTACAGGTACAATACTCATTGTGTCATTTTACATTCACTACAATTTCTAATTTCTTCCCTTTCTCCATCTACACTTTCCCCTCCACACAGGCATCTCATGTGCAAGAAGTGTCTGCCTCCTCTCTGAATATAAACAAGTATGCCAACAAGAAGAGTGCAGCAGAGAGCATGCTTGACCTAGCACTGCTAATGGCTAATGCCTCACAGCTAAAAGCAGTGCTGGAACAGGGACCCCAGTTCAGCTTATATACATCACTTATTATACTCATCAGCCTCTCTCTGTGTCTGCAAATACTTGTGGGAGTACTGCTCATCTTCATAGGTAAGAAAAACATGTATATGCATCTTGCTTAGGTAAGTAGGTGCATCTGAAATATGGCTACAATACTGATGCATAAACAAATAACCTGATAGTTCATATGGGAGGAAAGAAAACTGAATAGAAAAATGTTTGTTGTTGTCCAGTGTGGTCTTCTGCTGCTGTAGCCCATCTGCCTCAAGGTTCGATGTGTTGTGCGTTCAGAGATGCTCTTCTGCATGCCTCGGTTGTAATGACTGGTTATTTGAGTTACTGTTGTCGTTCCATCAGCTCAAACCAGTCTGGCCATTCTCCTCTGACCTCTGGCATCAACAAGGCATTTGCACCCACAGAACTGCCATTCACGGGATATTTTCTCTTTTTCGGACAATTCCCTGTAAACCCTAGAGATTGTTGTGCTTGGAATTCCCAGTAGATCAGCAGTTTCTGAAATACTCAGACCAGCCCATCTGGCACCAACAACCATGCCATGTTCAAAGTCACTTTAATCACCTTTCTTCCCCATTCTGATGCTCGGTTTGAACTTCAGCAGATGTCTTGGTCATGTCTACATGCCTAAATGCATTGAGTTGCTGCCATGTGATTGGCTAATTCGACATTTGTGTTAATGAGCAGTTGGACAGGTGTACCTAATAAAGTGGCCAGTGAGTGTATATATAATGTTTGTTCATATATACATATATGCAAATCTCAATAAAAATTAGAAACCATCATAATTCATCATTCTGACAAAGAGATGGTGCACAATCATCCAAATTGCAAGCCAAATTAATCGATAAGCCTTTCCTGTAAGGTGCCAACAGTTCAGGCTGGTGGAGGAAGAGTAATTGTGTGGGGAATGTTTTTGTTGACACACCCTGAGTCTTCTGATACCTGTGGATGGACTATAGGGATTACCTAATCATTGTAGCAGATGAAGTTCATCTCTTCATGGTAGCTGTTTACCCTATGGCACAAGGACACTTTTTGCTTCATATAGTCATGTATTCGTCCTAGGAACATGATAGCAAGTTGCTTGCTTTCCCTGGCCTTCAGTCCCCAGATAATAATCCTATCGAGCATCACAGGAATGAGGTAGAGCGGGCAGTTGAGAGCATTTAAATATCTCCATTTAATTTGTGGCAACTACGAGAAGGTATCCTGTCTGCATGGCCCAAGATTCCTGCAGAACGAGTTCAACAACCAAGTCGAATCAGTGCCTTGACTATTATGATGGCACAAATTTGGTGCTATGGTTCCAATTTCTCTCTGTTTCTTCTTTCAATCCCTAGTATTTTTCCAACTTTTCCAAAAAAAAACTCCAAAAAAGCTGGTGACTTGTATTTTGTATCTCATGGTCTCAACCATGACATCAGCAGTGGCATATACCTGTTTGGTTATTTATGCTGGATGTTGGAACTATGCACATTTCTGCATTCATATATGCTAGCATAGAGCATACTAATTTAAGGATCAGTTATTGTAGTTAGCTTAGTCACCACTTTGGTAATACCTGAGGATTATGGTGATGGAACAGAAAATCTGGAGCAAATATGTCTGTGATAAAAGGTTAAATGACAAAACTCATCCAATTAAAAGTGACTGGACGCTGGCAATGCAATGACAGTACTTAATGAGAGCTGGAATGAATGAAAACAAGCTTCCTTGGCATTTCAGTCTGTAATGTTGCCTATATGAAAGTATCCTGGAATAAAAGCATACAAAACAAGCCTTTTATCATCAAGGACACAAGCAAAGAAAATAAGGGCATGAAAACAAATCAGGAGCTAGGTTGTTGGGGGCAATGCCCCTGGTAGGGTCTCCCATGGCAAATTGGTCCTAGGTGATGGGCCAGACAAAGAGTGGTCCAAATAAAACCCCAATGGAATTTAAAAACAGGACCCAGATACCCTTGCCCGGATCAGGGTTACCGGGGCCTCACCCTGGAGCCAGGCCTGGGGAGGGGGCTCGGCGAGCGCCTGGTGGCCGGGTCTCTACCCATGGGGCCCGGCCGGGCACAGCCCGAAGGGATTACATGGGTTCACTCTCCCATGGGCCCACCACCTGTGGGAGAGGTAGTACTAGGGGTTCGGTGCATTGTGGTTTGGGCGGTGGCCAAGGCGGGGGCCTTGGCGTACCGACCCTCAGTTACTGAAGCTGGCTCTTGGGACATGGAACGTAACCTCTCTGGGTGGGAAGGAGCCTGAGCTGGTGTGTGAGGCTGAGAGATACCAACTAGATATAGTTGGGCTCACCTCCACACACAGTTTGGGTTATGGAACCAATCCTCTCGAGAGAGGCTGGACTTTATTCTTTTCTGGAGTTGCCCAGGGTGAAAGGCGGAGGGCTGGAGTGGGCTTACTCATAGCTCCCCGGCTCGCTGCCTGTGTGTTGGGGTTTTCCCCAGTAGATAAGAGGGTTGCTTCCCTGCGCCTTAGGGTCGGGGAAAGGGCTCTGACTGTTGTTTGTGCTTATGCACCGAATGGCAGTTTGGAGTACCCGGCCTTCTTGGAGTCCTTGGAGGGGGTACTGGAAGGCGCCCCTTCTGGGGATTCCATTGTTCTGCTGGGGGACTTCAATGCTCACGTGGGCAATGACAGTAGGACCTGGAAGGGCGTGATTGGGAGGAACGGCCTCTCTGATCTGAACCCGAGTGGTGTTCTGTTATTGGACTTCTGTGCTCGTCACGGTTTGTCCATAACGAACACCATGTTTGAGTTAACAGAGGTGTCCATAAGTGCACATGGCACCAGGACACCTTAGGTCGCAGTTCAATGATCGATTTTGTAATCGTATCGTCGAACTTGCGACCGTGTGTCTTGGACACTCGGGTAAAGAGAGGAGCTGAGCTGTCAACCGATCACCACCTAGTGGTGAGTTGGATCAGATGGCGGGCGAGGATGCCGGACAGACCTGGCAGACCCAAACGTACTGTGAGGGTTTGCTGGGAACGTCTGGCAGAGTAACCTGTCAGAAAGGTCTTTAACTCCCACATCCGACAAAGCTTTGACCGCATCCCGAGGGAGGCCGGAAACATTGAGTCTGAGTGGGCTTGGTTCCGTGCTTCTATTGTCAATGCAGCAGATCGGAGCTGTGGCCGCAAGGTTGTCGGTGCCTGTCGTGGCGGCAATCCCAGAACCCGGTGGTGGACACCTCGGGTAAGGGAGGCCGTCATGCTGAAGAAAGAGTTCTATCGGGCCTGGTTGGACCCGTGGGACTTTGGAGGCAGCAGACAGGTACAGGGGGCCAAGCGGATCGCGGCTTTGACTGTCGCAGAGGCAAAAACTCGGGTGTGGGAAGAGTTTGGTGAGACCATGGAAAGTGACTTTCGATCGGCTCCGAGGAGGTTCTGGCAAACCGTCAGGCAACTCAGGAGGGGAAAGCGGTTCCCGACCAACACTGTATACAGTGAGGCTGGGGATCTGCTGACCTCGACTGGGGATGTCATTAGGCGGTGGAAGGAATACTTCGAGGATCTTCTCAATCCCACCACCACGTCTTCCATAGAGGAAGCAGAACCAGAGGACTCGGACGGGGTTTGCCCATCACTAGGGCTGAGGTGACCATGGTAGTTGTGAAACTCCTCGGTGCCAAGGCACCGGGGTGGATGAGATCCGTCCTGAGTTCCTTAAGGCTCTGGATGTTGTGGGACTGTCTTGGTTGACACGTCTTTGCAACATCGCGTGTACATCGGGGGCAGTGCCTCTGGATTGGCAAACCGGGGTGGTGGTTCCCCTTTTTAAGAAAGGAGACCGGAGAGTGTGCTCCAACTATCAGGGGATCACACTTCTCAGCCTCCCCGGTAAGGTCTATACAGGGGTTCTGGAGAAGAGAGTCCGTTCGATAGTCGAATCTCAGTTACAAGAGGAACAATGTGGGTTCCGTCCTGGTCGTGGAACACTGGACTAACTTTTTCACCCTTGCGAGGGTCCTAGAGGGTGCATGGGAGTTTGCCCAACCAGTCCACATGTGCTTTGTGGATTTGGAAAAGGCATTCGACCGTGTCCCTCGGGGATTCCCGAGGGAGTTGTGATATTAAAAAATTTGTAGAATGAAACGTGTATCTGTAACAGCATTGAAAAGGCTACAAGAATCCAAATGTGTGGTGACCCACCTAAGAAAAAGAGCGCAAAAAACAGACAATCTTACCAGATATCCCTCGAGAGACAGATTAAGTACAAGCAGTCCTGAAATTGGTAGCAAAATGGCACACTCAATTTAATCTATTGAGTAAGGAAGTTACAGGCTGTGTGAGGCTAAGCATATTGTTGAAGAAACATTTTAATTCATTTATTCATACAACTTATTCCCACTAGTCAGGGTCACAGGGGGCTGGAGCCAATCCCTTCATCTCCAGGCAAAAGCAGGGTACACCATGGGCAGTTCACCAGTCCACCACACACACACAGGCCATGGAGATGCTGGGGATTGAACCCAGGTCCTCATACATGCGAAGCATGCGCTCTACCACTGAGCTACATCCCCACAAGGACAACCACTTCTCTCTTTCATGTTATTGTTAGTAGTGTCTCATGCCACAAGAATAGTAGGAGCCTTCTGGAAACTGTGATACAAGCTTCTCCTTTGAAAGAAATCTGGGACAAATGCACTGGTCGACTGAACATACAAGGTAATTCCAGACTTGCCTGACATTTGCAAGGACGAAATTGGATCCAGGTTGTTTGGTAGTGAATGGATGTCATTGACCTGTCTGTCCACTTACCTAAAAGGCACGAACGGGGATCGAACCCATGGTCTTCGGTTTACAAGACCGACGCCTTGCCACTTGGCCACCATGCCACAAGATATGAAGGAGTGCTTACATTTGAACCACTCAATAACTTTAGATCTCGTAGATTTTCAAGATTTCAGATAAAATCAACACTTGAAAAAGGACCCTTGTCAGACAAATCATGTGCGTGCGGTGAAGAAGTTGCCAGCAATAGGGCAAATCCCATTTGCTCTGTTGACTAAGGCAGGTACAGCTTCTTTGAGTCTCCAAATCATCCTTCTGGAAACTATGTGATACAAGCTACTCCTTTGAACCAATCTGGGCCAATGGCACCGGTCGTTGAAGCAATGCTGGCTAACCGTGGTCTTCGATTAGGAGGGCATGTGTTAAAAGCTGCAGTGGCTCGAAAATGCTTTAAACTTAGCCGCTCAAATCTTTAAATAATGCTGATGGAAATGCAGGGGATTGAACCCTGGACCTCATACATGCAAAGCATGCGCTCTACCACTGAGCTACATCCCCTTCTCTCTTTCATGTTATTGTTAGTAGTGTCTCATGCCACAAGAATAGTAGGAGCCTTCTGGAAACTGTGATACAAGCTTCTCCTTTGAAAGAAATCTGGGACAAATGCACTGGTCGTTAACATACAAGGCAAATGCAGACTTTCCTGACTTTTGCAAGGACAAAATTGGATACAGGTCGTTTGGTAGTGAATGGACGTGATTGACCTGTCTGTCCACTTACACTTTCCTAAAAGGCACGAACGGGGATCGAACCCGTGGTCTTCGGTTTACGAGACCGACGCCTTGCCACTTGGCCATCATGCCACAAGATATGAAGGAGTGCTTACATTTGAACCACTCAATAACTTTAGATCTCGTAGATTTTCAAGATTTCAGATAAAATCAACACTTGAAAAAGGACCCTTGTCAGACAAATCATGTGCGTGCGGTGAAGAAGTTGCCAGCAATAGGGCAAATCCCCCATTTCTGTTGACTAAGGCAGGTACAGCTTCTTTGAGTCTCCAAATCATCCTTCTGGAAACTATGTGATACAAGCTACTCCTTTGAACCAATCTGGGCCAATGGCACCGGTCGTTGAAGCAATGCTGGCTAACCGTGGTCTTCGATTAGGAGGGCATGTGTTAAAAGCTGCAGTGGCTCGAAAAAATGCTTTCAACTTAGCTGCTCAAATCTTTAAATAATGCTGATGGAAATGCAGGGGATTGAACCCTGGACCTCATACATGCAAACTCTACCACTGAGCTACATCCCTTCTCTCTTTCATGTTATTGTTAGTAGTGTCTCATGCCACAAGAATAGTAGGAGCCTTCTGGAAACTGTGATACAAGCTTCTCCTTTGAAAGAAATCTGGGACAAATGCACTGGTCGTTAACATACAAGGCAAATGTAGACTTTCCGGACTTTTGCAAGGACAAAAATTGGATACAGGTCATTTGGTAGTGAATGGACGTGATTGACCTGTCTGTCCACTTACACTTTCCTAAAAGGCACGAACGGGGATCGAACCCGTGGTCTTCGGTTTACGAGACCGACGCCTTGCCACTTGGCCATCATGCCACAAGATATGAAGGAGTGCTTACATTTGAACCACTCAATAACTTTAGATCTCGTAGATTTTCAAGATTTCAGATAAAATCAACACTTGAAAAAGGACCCTTGTCAGACAAATCATGTGCGTGCGGTGAAGAAGTTGCCAGCAATAGGGCAAATCCCATTTGCTCTGTTGACTAAGGCAGGTACAGCTTCTTTGAGTCTCCAAATCATCCTTCTGGAAACTATGTGATACAAGCTACTCCTTTGAACCAATCTGGGCCAATGGCACCGGTCGTTGAAGCAATGCTGGCTAACCGTGGTCTTCGATTAGGAGGGCATGTGTTAAAAGCTGCAGTGGCTCGAAAATGCTTTAAACTTAGCCGCTCAAATCTTTAAATAATGCTGATGGAAATGCAGGGGATTGAACCCGGGACCTCATACATGCAAATACCATGAGCTACATCCCCTTCTCTCTTTCATGTTATTGTTAGTAGTGTCTCATGCCACAAGAATAGTAGGAGCCTTCTGGAAACTGTGATACAAGCTTCTCCTTTGAAAGAAATCTGGGACAAATGCACTGGTCGTTAACATACAAGGCAAATGCAGACTTTCCTGACTTTTGCAAGGACAAAATTGGATACAGGTCGTTTAGTAGTGAATGGACGTGATTGACCTGTCTGTCCACTTACACTTTCCTAAAAGGCACGAAATGGGGATCGAACCCGTGGTCTTCGGTTTACGAGACCGACGCCTTGCCACTTGGCCATCATGCCACAAGATATGAAGGAGTGCTTACATTTGAACCACTCAATAACTTTAGATCTCGTAGATTTTCAAGATTTCAGATAAAATCAACACTTGAAAAAGGACCCTTGTCAGACAAATCATGTGCGTGCGGTGAAGAAGTTGCCAGCAATAGGGCAAATCCCATTTGCTCTGTTGACTAAGGCAGGTACAGCTTCTTTGAGTCTCCAAATCATCCTTCTGGAAACTATGTGATACAAGCTACTCCTTTGAACCAATCTGGGCCAATGGCACCGGTCGTTGAAGCAATGCTGGCTAACCGTGGTCTTCGATTAGGAGGGCATGTGTTAAAAGCTGCAGTGGCTCGAAAATGCTTTAAACTTAGCCGCTCAAATCTTTAAATAATGCTGATGGAAATGCAGGGGATTGAACCCTGGACCTCATACATGCAAATCATGAGCTACATCCCCTTCTCTCTTTCATGTTATTGTTAGTAGTGTCTCATGCCACAAGAATAGTAGGAGCCTTCTGGAAACTGTGATACAAGCTTCTCCTTTGAAAGAAATCTGGGACAAATGCACTGGTCGTTAACATACAAGGCAAATGTAGACTTTCCTGACTTTTGCAAGGACAAAATTGGATACAGGTCATTTGGTAGTGAATGGACGTGATTGACCTGTCTGTCCATTTACACTTTCCTAAAAGGCACGAACGGGGATCGAACCCGTGGTCTTCGGTTT